>PVKV010034463.1:0-17662 GCA_004027835.1 Alouatta palliata | reverse complement strand
CTGGGTTCAAGCAATTCTCCTGCCTCAGCCTCCCGAGTAGCTGGGACTACAGGCACGTGCCACCATGCCCAGCTAATTTTTGTATTTTTAGTAGAGATGGAGTTTCACCATGTTGACCAGGATGGTCTCGATCTCTTGACCTCGTGATCCACCCGCCTCGGCCTCCCAAAGTGCTGGGATTACAGGCGTGAGCCACCGCACCCGGCCTATTTTTTATTTTTTAAAATTTTCTGTAACGTCAGAAATACCTGCTCACACACTCATTCTTGACTTCTTTTTCCAGTGATCTCTATCTCTAGACCATTCAAGAATGCTCTATTAATATATGTACATTTTAAAAATATTTGGGCTGAGTGCAGTAGCTCATACCTGTAATCCCAGGTTTGGGAGGTCGAGGCGGGCGGATCACCTGAGGTTGGGAGTTCGAGACCAGCCTGACCAACATGGAGAAACCCCATCTCTACTAAAAATACAAAAAAAAAAAAAAAAAAGCCAAGTGTGGTGGCACATGCCTGTAATCCCAGCCACCTGGGAGGCTAAGGCAGGAGAATTGCTTGAACCTGGGAGGTAGAGGCTGTGATGAGTTCAGATTGTGCCACTGCACTGCAGCCTGGGCGACAAGAGCGAAACTCCATCTCAAAAAAAAAATTTGGTTTTAAATATATCAACCCCCTTGGCTGGGTGCAGTGGCTGACACCTGTAATCCCAGCACTTTGGGAGGCCAAGGCAGATGGATCCCCTGGGGTCACAAGTTTGAGAACAGCCTGACCAACATGGTAAAACCCAGACTGTACTAAAAAAATAAAAAAATTAGCCAGGCATAGTGGCAGGTGCCTGTAATCCCAGCTACTCGGGAGGCTGAGGCAGAAGAATCGCTTGAACCCAGGCGGCAGAGGTTGCAGTGAGCCGAGATCGAGCCACGCACTCGAGCTAGAGCAACAAACCTGAGACCCTGTCTCAAACAAAACAAAACAAAACAAAACAAAACAAAAGCATAACACTATGTCACTCCTTGATATAACTGCAGATCTGAGATGATGTAACAGCTGTGGCACCATTATGGACCAGAGAGGGGACGGGCTTCCCCCAGGGCAGCTGTAGTTCAAGTCTCCCTTCTAAAGTCTCCCTTTTTTTTTTTTTTTTTTCGAAAAGACAAGGTCAGCCGGGCGCGGTGGCTCACGCCTGTAATCCCAGCACTTTGGGAGGCCGAGGCGGGTGGATCACGAGGTCAAGAGATCGAGACCATCCTGGTCAACATGGTGAAACCCCGTCTCTACTAAAAATACAAAAATTAGCTGGGCATGGTGGCACGTGCCTGTAGTCCCAGCTCCTCGGGAGACTGAGGCAGGAGAATTGCTTGAACCCAGGAGGCGGAGGTTGCGGTGAGCCGAGATCGCGCCATTGCACTCCAGCCTGGGTAACAAGAGCAAAACTCCGTCTCAAAAAAAAAAAAAAAGAAAAGACAAGGTCTCCCTCTGCCACCCAGGCTGGAAGTGCAATGGTGTGATCTTGGCTCACTGTAGGCCCCTACCTCCTGGCTTCAAGTGATCCTTCTGCCCCAGCCTCCCAAGTAGCTGAGACTACAGGCATACGCCACCACGCCCAGCTAATTTTTTTTTTTTTGAGTCAGAATTTCTCTCTGTTGCTCAGGCTGGAGTGCAATGACGCAATCTCAGCTCACTGCAACCTCTGCCTGCCGGGTTCAGGCAATTCTCCTGCCTCAGCCTCTTGAGTAGCTGGGATTACAGGTGCCCACCAACACATTCGGCTAATTTTTGTATTTTTTTTCTTTTCTTTTTCTTTTACCTTCAAAGCTACTGCATTTTTGTATTTTTAGCAGAGACGAAGTTTCACCACATTGGCCAGGCTGGTCTCCTTGGCCAGGCTGGTCTCAAACTCCTAACCTCATGATCCGCCCACCTTGGCTTCCCAAACTACTGGGATTATAGGCGTGAGCCACCGCACCTGGCCTAATTTTTGTATTTTTAGTAGAGACAGGGTTTCGCCATGTTGGCCAGGCTGGTCTTGAACTCCTGACTTCAGGTGATCTGCCCGCCTCAGCCTTCCAAAGTGCTGGGATTACAGGCGTGAGCCACCACGCACAGACAAAAGTCTCCTTCTTGAGTCTAAGTTGCTTCAAATGCATAGGAGCTCCCATAAAGTTGAAATATAACGTATAACAAAGTAAGTCATAGGGGCTACGTAGGAATTAATGTCTTACTAAACGCAGAATTTGTATACAGACAGGTGATGTTACAGGTATGGAAGGTAGGACCGATGACGGCCGAAGTCTATTTTGCTGAGCAAAGGGCACCGAAGGGCAAAAGACATCGGTTAAGAGAACGTTCGTCCCAATATGTGACTCTGATGTGACTATTTAAGGGCGTTCCAACAGGCATTACCCAGAATACTGCGTAACAGAACTGGTAAGAAAGGGCAGATGTTACCTTTGAAGTCTTACCGTTGAAGTAGAATTTCAGCCTATTGGCAAACACGTTGGTCGCTGGGATACCGAGCTTTGAAGCAACGTGCTCTACAATACTCCTAAAGCCACCAGATATTAGGAAAACCTGAACATTTCGCTCCTGTAGGCGACTTACCAGCTCCCTGCAAAAATGAAATACAAAATACCGAACACTGAGTAATACAGAAGGGAAAACAAATGAAACATGAAGAGGAAACTAAGATATATTTTCTTCTCCTGATACATTTGCCTGAGGTTTATCTGACAAGGTATATTGCCTGGGGAGTGAATGTTTTATGTATGCTTTTCTAAATGCACTTAGAAATCAATGGATAGGGCTTGGCTGCTTTAGGAAACTATTCCAGAACCCTACTCTGCCCATGGACCCAGAAAAACACAAGATGAAAACATACAGGGAAAGCTTACGTTTTCCCAGGAGAAAGAGGAAAGGCAGAAACAGACAGAACCACATAACCCGACAGACAAGGCCACGTGTAAGAAGCAGAAGGACAACACGGCCACACCTTTAATTCCAGCACTTTGGGAGGCCAAGGTAGAAAGTCACTGGAGGCCAGGAGCTTGAGAACAACCTGGGCAAAATAGCAAGACTTCATCTCGGCCGGCCACAGTGGCTCACGCAGGAGAATTGCTGGAACCCGGGAGGTGCGGGTTGAAGTGAGCTGAGATCTTGCCACTGCACTCCAGCCAGGGTGTCAGAGTGAGACTCCGCCCACCCCCCCAAAAAATGTCAATACTTTGGAAGGCTGAGGTGAGAAAATTGATCACTTGAGCCCGCAAATTCAAGACCAGCCTGGGCAACATAGTGAGACCCTGTCTCTATACATTTTTTTTTTCATTAGGCATGGTGGCCTACATCTGTAGTCCCAGCTGCTTACGAAGCTGAGGCAGGAGGATCCCTTGAGTCTAGAAGGCTGATGCTGCAGGGAGCTGTGTTCATGCCACTGCACTCCAGTCTGAGTGACAAAGCAAGACCCTGTCTCTCAAAGGTAGGAGGGCCACTTGACCCCAGGAGTTTGGGGCTGCAGTGAGCCATGATCATACCACTGTACTCCAACCTGGGCAAAGAATGAGACTCTGATTCTAAAAAAAATAATAATAGGCCAGGTGTGGTGGCTCACACCTGTAATCCCAGTACTTTGGGAGGCCGAGGAAGGTGGATCACTTGAGGTCAAGAGTTCAAGACCAGCCTAGCCAACATGGTGAAACCCATCTCTACTAAAAATACAAAAATTAGCTGGGTGTGGTGGTAGGTGCCTGTAGTCCCAGCTACTTGGGAGGCTGAGGCAGAGAATCATGTGAACCTGGGAGGCAGAAGTTACAGTGAGCTGAGGTCACACCACTGCACTCCAGCCTGGGCAACAGAGCAAGATTTTGTCTGAAATAATAAATAAAATAACGTACCTGAGACTGAGTAATCTATAAATAAATAATAAAAAATAAAAATAATTTAAAAACAAAAATGAAAATTTCAAAAATGAAAATAACCCACCCAGAGGGCACTCTAAAGCAACAGTTAGATGCCCTCAGGAGGATGTCCCCTGACACTGATGCTGAAATACACCTGGAGCAAGGGCTCCTCTTACCTTATGCCGGGGGTCAGGTGTGGGGGCTGCTTTGCTATGAGTCTCTGCACGTGCTCCCTGGAGGGCTGGATTAGGGCTAAGCGCTCCGTGAGAGCATCTTTGAAAGGCACTGCCCCGCCCATGGCTCGCCGTGTCCTAGGAGGGAGACCCAACAGTCAGGCCAGCCAGATCTGCCTTCCTCAAGGTTGACATGCCTAACTTCCCGAGTCTGCACAAGGTCCACCGAAAGGAAGATGCTACCAAGAGCCCCGCTGTGCAACAGACATCCTTTGCTGCTATGAGCGCTAGGCCTCGGAATAAACTTTTGAAGGTTTGCTTGAAAATAACAATAGGCCGGGTGCAGTGACTCATGCCTATAATCCCAGCACTTGGGGAAGCTGAGGTGGGCAGATCACCTGAAGCCAGGACTTCGAGACCAGCCTGGCCAACATGGCAAAACCCCATGTCTACTTAAAAAATGCAAATATTAGCTGGGCATGGTGGTGCATGCCTGTAATACCAGCTACTTAAGAGGCTGAGGTAGGAGAATTGCTTGAACTTGGGAGGTGGAGGTTGCAGTGAGCCGAGATTGTGCCACTGCAACCCAGCCTGGATGACAGAGTGAACTCCACCTAAAGCAAAACAAAACAAAAACCACACAGCCTATTCATAGGTAGTTTTCTTGAAAGCCGTGAGCTGTCATAAATCAAGAAAGAAACCAAAGGCTAAACATTCTTGCATGAAGGCAGTTAAAAATGAGGGGGTGGTTGGGCGCGGTGGCTCCCGCCTGTAATCTCAGCTCTGTGGGAGGCCAAGGCAGGGGGATCATGAGGTCAGGAGTTCAAGAGCAGCCTGGCCAACATGGTGAAACCCTGTCTCTACTGAAAATACAAAAACTAGCCGAGCGTGGTAGAGCACGCCTGTAATCCCAGCTACTCAGGAGGCTGAGGCAGGATAATTGCTTGAATCCAGGAGGCAGCGGTTGCAGTGAGCCGAGATCACCCATTGCACTCCAGCCTGGGTGACAGTGCGAGACTCTGTCTGAAGAGAGAAAAAAAAAATGACATAGTGTATGACTGGGGGACTGGGGCTACAAAGGAGGTGCCCAGCTGCAGGGTGGGAGGGCAGAGGGAGGAAGGGGCTCTGACCCAGGATTCACCAAGAGATGGTAAACCTTCAGGGAACCGCTGAGGCCACTCTTCCAACCATGACACAAATCCGCTGGACACTTGGGCCCCACCCCACAGGCCATCTTCTTTGGTTAGTGACTGCTGTCAGTCTCCTGATCAAGGTAGGAACGTGTCTTATTCTTGTTTACCGTAAATATTTATATAAATGAATGACTATATCAAAATCGCTCTAAGGGATGAAAGAAAATGTCTAGTGCTCATGTTCTGTAGCCAGGGTCTAACACATCATCCAAAGGAATCACTCTTTAGAAATTCTCTATCATTTTATAAAGTGAATAAATGCTATGCCTACATTTCTGACACCTTGTCCTCAACGCCACAAATTTTGGCTAGCTCATCAATTCCCTCTTCTCTGATGACTGTGCTGTCGACGTCAAAGCACACTGCATCTGCAGAGGAGAAAAGCTTCCTCAGCTCTGAGTGGGAGACCATCCTTGGATGAATTTTCCTCCTGCAAGAAAAAATATAAATGTATTTAAAGACATCAAATGAAATTATGAAAAGAGCCCATCTTGCTGTTCTAAGCCAGTGTAGCCCATATAAGAGTGTACTCATGGATTCATTCATTTTTCTTTTTTTTCTTTAACTTTCCACACTACACCAATTTCTTTTTTTCTTTTTCTGTTTTAGATGGAGTCTTACTCTGTTGCCCAGGCTGGAGGGCAGTGGTACGATCTTGGCTTACTGCAACCTCCACGTCCCGGGTTCAAGTGATTGTCGTGCCTCAGTCTCCTGAGTAGCTGGGATTATAGGCACCTGCCACCATGCGCAGCTCATTAAAAAAATTTTTTTAGTAGAGATGGGATTTCACCATGTTGGCCAGGCTGGTCTTGAACTCCTGACCCCAGGTGATCTACCCACCTTAGCCTCCCAAAGTGTTGGGATTAGAGGGATGAGACATCGTGCCTGGCTAGTACCAACTTTTAAATATATTTGATGTTGAGGCCAGGTCCCTGTAATCCCAGTTACTCGAGAGGCTGAGGCAGGAGAATCGCTGGAACCCAGGAGGCAGAGGCTGCAGTGAGCCAAGATCACCCCACTGCACTCCAGCCTGGGTGGCTGAGCAAGACTGCATCTCAAAAAAAAAACACAAAAAACAAAGATATATATATAACATTGATGTTGAACCAATATTCAATTATTTTTCACCTAATAACTGTAGCAAGAAAGCAAGGGTTCAAGTGGAGATGTGCAGAAGGCTCTATGGATGGACACACAGGAAAAATGTTTAGCCTCGTCTGTGAAACAGGGCTTCAGGCTGGGTGCAGTGGCTCACATCTGTAATCCCAGCACTTTGGGAGGCTAAGGTAGGAGGATTGTTTGAGGCCAGGAGTTTGAGACCAGCCTGGGCAACATAGAGAGACTGAATCTCTACTAAAGATAATAATACAAAAAATTAGCTGGGTGTGGCGGTGCATGCCTGTAGTCCCAGCTACTCGGGAGGCTGAGGCAGGAAAATTGCTTGAATTCAGGAGGTGGAGGCTGCAGTGAGCCGAGATTGTGCCACTGCACTCCAGCCTGGGTGACAGCAAGACCCTGAGTCTAACTAAAAAGAAAAGAAAGGAAAGAAGGCTTCAAGGAAATATAGGTATTTGAGCTGACTCGGACAGGTAAATGGCCCTCTAAGGGGGTTGTGGAAGGGCAGGGCATCGATTTGGTGTGTGCTGGGAGGAGAGGGAGGGAGGTGGAGACAAGGAGAGAGGTTCGTGACGCAGAGGGAGGAGCGGGAGCAAAGACAAGGAGGCGGAAGCAGCACATCACCTATGGGAAGATACCCCCTGGCTTGGCCCAGGGGCCTGGCAGTGCATCAGGAGTTCAGACTAAGAGGGGCCTAGGGCCAGACTCAGAAGTTTAAACTTTAACTTCCAGGTACAGAAAAGGCTTTAAAGCCTCAGAAGAAAGGACAGAGCTAAATATAAGGGCTAAACGTATGCCAGTATAAAGGTGGTAGTTGAAGACATGGTTTAATTAAAGTCCAGGGAGAGGCTGGGCACGGTGGCTCACGCCTGTAATCCCAGCACTCTGGGAGGCTGAGGCGGGCAGGTCACTTGAGGCCAGGAGTTCAAGACCAGCCTGGCCAACATGGCAAAGCCCCTGTCTCTACTAAAAATACAAAACTTAGCCAGGTAGGGTGGCATGCACCTGTAGTCCCAGCTACCCGGGAGGCTGAGGTAGGAAAATCGCTTGAACCTGGGAGTCCGAGATTGCAGTGAGTAGAGATCACACCACTGCACTCCAGCATGGGTGACAGAGTGAGACCCTGTCTCAAAAAAATAAAAAAATCATAAAAATATAGTCCAGGGAGAATAGAGAGAGGGAGAAGAGAAGAGCGCTAAGGACAGAGCCTGCAGGACCACCACCTTTACGCCTTGACTTGAACCTGGGAAGGAGAAGGAAAATGGTGAAGTTAAAGGAAGAAACTCTGGAGGGCACACTCTGCGGAAGCTGCAGAGGACAGACATTCAAAAAGAATTTTTTTTTTGAGACAAATTATCGCCCTGTCACCCAGGCTGGAGTGCAGTGGCACGATTATGGCTCACTGCAGCCTCCAACTCCTGGGCTCAAGCAAGCTCCCGCCTCAGCCTCCAATGCAGCTGGGTCTACAGGCATGCGCCACTATGCTTGGCTTATTTTTAAAAAAAATTTTTTGTAGAGATGGGGTCTTGCTATGTTGCCCAGACTGGTCTTGAACTCCTGGACTCAAGCAGTCCTCCCACCTAGGTCTCCCAAAGTGCTGGGAAGACAGGCATGAGCCCCCATGCCTGGCCTTTATTGTTCAGAAAATCTTTGGACTAGAATTAGGGTGAAAGGGATTCTCAAGGTTGCCCCGACTAGCCTCCCATCAGAGACTAATATGTCATATACAAGGCTACACAGATGATTTAAGTAATCTATATTTAGAATAGACTGTGGTTGAAAACAGACTCAAAACAGCTCACCAATCCACTGCTCAGCTGTTTCCAACCAGTGCAGTCAGCAGAATAATGCCATTTAAAGTTGACCTGGAGCTGGGTGTGGTGGCTCACACCTGTAATCCCAGCAATTTGGGAGGCCAAGGCAGGTGGATCACCTGAGATCAGGAGCTCGAGACCAGCCTCGCTAACATGGTTTCTACTAAAAATACAAAAAAATTAGCTGGGCGTGGTGGCACGCACCTGTAATCCCAGCTACTCGGGATGCTGAGGCAGGAGAATCGCTTGAACTGGAGAAGTGGAGGCTGCAGTGAGCCAAGATCTCGCCATTGCACTCCAGCTTGGGCAACAAGAGTAAAACTCTGACTAAAAAAAAAAAGGAAAAAGGCTGGGCATGGTGGCTCACGCCTGTAATCCCAGCACTTTAGGAGGCCAAGCATAGTGGCACATGTCTGACCAAAACCAGCCTGACCAACATGGAGAAACCCCATCTCTAATAAAAATAACAAAAAATCAGCTGGGTGCGGTGGCACATGCCTGTAGTCCCAACTACTGGGGAGGCTTAGGTAGGACAATAGCTTGAACCCAGGAGGCAGAGGTTGTGGTGAGCTGAGATCACACCGTTGCATTCCAGCATAGGCAACAAGACCGAAACTCCGTCTCAAAAAAAAAAAAACTGAAAAAACCAAAACAACAACAACAGCAAAAAACACCAGGCTGGGCGCGGTGGCTCACGTCTGTAATCCCAGCACTTTGGAAGGTGGAGGCGGGCAGATCACAAGGTCAAGAGATTGTGACCATCCTGACCAACATGGTGAAACCCTGTCTCTACTAAAAACACAAAAACTAGCTGGGCATGGTGGGGGGTGCCCGTAGTCCCAGCGACTCGGGAGGCTGAGGCAGGAGAATCGCTGGAACCCAGGAGGCGGAGATGGCGGTGAGCTGAGATTGCGCCACTGCACTCCAGCCTGGGAACAGAGTGAGACTCTGTCTCAAACAAAACAAAACTAAACAACAAAGAAACAAACAACAAAAACAAAGTTGACCTGGAAAAAAATCTTTTAAGTCGGGGGTCAGCGAGCTATAGCCTGTGGGCCAAATCCACCCTGCCACCTGGTTTCGTATGGCTCACGAGTAAGAATGATTTTCACATTTTATTTTATTTTTTTTGAGACAGGATCCCATTCTGGCACCCAGGCTGGAGTGCAGTGGGGCCATCACAGCTCACTGTAGCCTCAAACTCCTGGGCTCAAGTGATCCTTCCATCTTGGCCTGTCGAGTAGCTGAGACTACAGGTGTGAGACACCATGCATAGCTGATTTTTACATTTTAAACAGTTGAAAAAAAAATCAATAGAAGAATATTTTTTGACATGTAAACATTAATAAAATGCAAATTTCAGGCTGGCTGCAGTAACTCACGCCTGTAATCCTAGCACTTTGGGAGGCTGAGGAGGGAGGATTACTTGAAGCCAGGAGTTCAACACCAACCTGGGCAATATACCAAGACCTCATCTCTAAAAAGTACTTTTAAAATTAGGCGGGTGTGGTGGCATGTACCTACAGACCTAGCTGCTCAGGAGGCTGAGGCAGAAGGATTGCTTGAGTACAGGCAGCTACGACCATGATTCTGCACTCCAGCCTGGGTGACAGTGCCATACTGTCTCAAAAGTAATAATAATAATAAAATGCAAATTTCAGTGTCTATTTTTTTTTTTTTAGACAGAGTCTCACTCTGTTGCCCAGGCTGGAGTGCAGTAGTGCAATCTCGGCTCACTGCAACCTCCACTTCCCTGGTTCAAGCAATTCCCCTGCCTCAGCCTCCGGAGTAGCTGGGATTACAGGCACGTGCCACCACGCCCAGCTAAATGTTTTCGTATTTTTAGTAGAGATGGGGTTTCACCATGTTGGCCAGACTGATCTCGAACTCCTGACCTCAGGCAATCCACCTACCTTGGCCTCCCAAAGTACTGGGATGACAGGCATGAGCCACCGAGCCCAGCCTTCAGTGTCTATTAATAAATCTATTTTTTTTTGAGAAGCCTATCACCCAGGCTGGACTACAGTAGCACAATCTCGGCTCACTGCACCTCTGCCTCCCAGGTTCAAGTGATTCTCCTGCCTCAGCCTCTCAAGCAGCTGGGATTATAGGCACCCACCACCATGCCCAGCTAATTTTTGTAATTTTAGTAGAGATGGGGTTTCACCATGTTGGCCAGGCTGGTCTCGAACTCCTGACCTCAAGTGATCTGCTCACCTTGGCTTCCCAAAGTGCTGGTGAGAGCCAGTGTGTACCCACCCAACTAACATAATGTCTTTATTAGACAATTCATGCCCTTCCTGATTGGGCGCCTATGCCTATGTATTTTACCAACCTCATTCCCGACAAATACACATACACACACATTTTTTTTTTTTTGAGACAGAGTCTCACTCTGTTGCCCAGGCTAGAGCATAGCAGCAGGATCTCGGCTCACTGCAACCTCTGCCTCTCGAGGCTGGACGTGGTGGTGTGTACCTGTAATCCCAGCTCCCAGGGAGGCTGAGGCAGGAGAATCGCTTGAACTTGGGAGGCAGAGATTCAGTGAGCCCAGATCACGCCACTGCACTCCAACCTGGTGACAGAGTGAGAACCCTATAAAAAAAAAAAAAAAAAAAGAGTGAGAACTGATTTACACATTCCCAGCTGAACACCAGGCCTGACTTATGACTCAGAATTGTCGACGCCTGCCTCCTGGGTTGTAATGTGGTCCCAGGGAGAAAACAGAATATTTTTGGCTTATTTTAGAGACAAAGTCTCACTCTGTCACTCATACTGGAGTGCCAATGGTGCAATCATAGCTCACTGCCAATTCAGTCTCCAGGGCTCAAGCGATCCTCCTGTCTCAGCCTCCTGAGTAGCTGGGACTACAGGCACCCACCACACCTAGCTAAGTTATTATTATTATTATTATTGTAAGATGAGGTCTCACTATGTTACCCAGGCTGGTCTCGAATTCCTGGCCTCAAACGATCCTCCCATCTCGGTCTCCCAAAGTGCTGGGATTATAAGCATGAACCAAAATAGAATGTTAGACACATACTTCACGTTGACACACCCTCCCTAGGAGAGTGAGCTGGATTTTAGGACCTTAACTCTGCCCATGAATGGCCAGGCCACGGGAGATAGCCTTCACCCTTTGGGTTACAAGACTGTCAACTCACTCCCAGCTTGACAGAAGAGCAGAAAGGACTTTGTAGCACAGCAAACTCCTTTTGGCTCTTCCCAGACTGCTCTGCAAAATGCTGTACCTCCTTGTACACTTCTGATTTCTTCCTTTTTTTGTTTTTGAGGTGGAGTCTTTCTCTGTTGCCCAGGTTGGAGTGCAGTGATGAGATCTCAGCTCACTGCAGCCTCCTCCTCCCAGGCTCAAGTGATTCTCCTGCCTCAGCCTCCCGAGTAGCTGGGAGTACAGGTGCCTGCCACCATGCCCAGCTAATTTTTGTATTTTTAGTAGAGACAAGGCTTTGCTATGTTGGCCAGGCTGGTCTTGAACTCCTAACCCTGTGATCCGCCCACCTCAGCCTCCCAAAGTGCTGGAATTATAAATGTGAGCCACCGCATCCAGCCGATTTCCTCCTTTTTTATTTTTATTTTTAGTTTTGAGATGAGGTCTTACTCTGTCACTGAGGCTACAGTGCAGTGATGTGATCTCAGCTCACTGCAACCTTCTCCTCCCGCGTTCAGCGATTCTCCTGCCTCCTAAGTAGCTGGGATTACAGGCACCTGCCACCACGCCTGGCTAATTTTTTTTGTATTTTTAGCAGAGACAGGGTTTCACCATGTTAGCCAGGCTGGTCTCAAACTCCTGACCTCAAGTGATCCACCTGCCTTGGCCTCCCAAAGTGCTGAGATGACAGGTGTGAGCCACTACGCTCGGCCCATTTCCTCCTCTTTTCATTGTCTCTACCTGGAGTGACTTACAATCCATGCATAATTAAAATTCTCATAGCTACAGAGGAAAAAAATCTGCTGAGTAAGTTCAGTTGCTTCCAAGTAAATTGTGTACATTAGAATTTCAGACACAGAAAAATCGTTGCTGGAGTATGGCCTCTGGATTCTTCACATTTGGTTCTAACAGGGAGGGAGAGGGCAGGACCAGGGGTAGAAGACATCGCAGCAGGAAGCACTGTTCTCAGATTCTGAGACACAGCAGCTCCCCGGCCCCATCCTGAACACAGCTCAGAACTTCTTTTTTTTTGATGGAATCTTGCTCTGTCGCTAAGCTGGAGTGGAGTGGTGCAATCTCAGCTTATTGCAACCTCCGCCACCCGGATTCAAGCTATTCCTCTGCCTCAGTCTCCTGAGTAGCTGGGACTACAGACGCGCACCACCACGCACGGCAAATTTTTTTTGTATTTCAGTAGAGATGGGGTTTCACCATGTTGGCCAGGATGGTCTCAATCTCCTGACCTTGTGATCTGCCTGCCTTGGCCTCCCAAAGTGCTGGGATTACAGGTGTGAGCCACCGCATCCGGCCTCAGAACTTCTGCCTGGCCGGTCCCAGCTAGTTTATCTGGGGGCAAGCAAAGGGCCAACTGATTGATTAAAAAAAAAAAAAAAAAAAAAAAAAAAAAAAAAAAAAAAAAAAAAAAAAAAAAAAAAAAAAAAAAAAAAAAAAAAAAAAAAAAAAAAAAAAAAAAAAAAAAAAAAAAAAAAAAAAGAAAAAAAAAAAAAAGCCACTGCTGACAAGGCCTTCTTACCCCTAGTTCCAAAGTACAAAAGCAAGTGTTCCTGCAGGGCCAGCCTTTGGAGGCCTGATTTTGGATAAGAGGAAATAACTTCCTTGCCCAAACAAATGCTTTCCCAGCTTCTCAATCTCTGTATCTTTTTTTCAAGAGGCTTCTAAGATCAGCTTACTTCCTTCATCTTTTGTTAGGACTGACCTCTTATCTTCACCTGTGTGAGAAAAAATAAAAGCCAATACAGAGGTTGTGAAGGTCAGGCATAGTTGTGAGAACCACGCTTATTTGCTTTGGTAGTAGAGATAAATTTGGTCAGGCCTCCAGGCATTGGAAGAGTACACAGTAGATTCTGAAAAGGTTCTGAATCAGAGGAGAGTCAAAAAGGCTCTCTGTAACAAGGGCCAGGGGCCCCACCCCATCCACTTACACTATATTTTATCTATTTTTTGAGATGGAGTCTTGCTCTGTCACCCAGGCTGGAGTATAGTGGTACGATCTTGGCTCAGTGCAATCTCTGCCTCCCGGGTTCAAGTGATTCTCATGCCAGAGCCTCCCAGGTAGCTAAGATCACAAGTGTGCACCACCATGCTCGGCTTTTTTTTTTTTTTTTTTTTTTTTTTTTGAGTCAGAGTCTTGCTCTGTCACCCAGGCTAGAGTGCAGTGGCACGATCTCAGCTCACTGCAACCTCTGCCTCCTCAGTTCAAGCGATTCTCCTGCCTCAGCCTCCCAAGTAGCTGGGATTAGATGCTTACTACCACGCCTGGCTAATTTTAATAGTGAAGGAGTTTCACCATCTTTGCCAGGCTGGTCTCGAACTCCTGACCTCGTGATCCACCCACCTCAGCCTCCCAAAGTGCTGAGATTACAGGCATAAGCCACTGTGCCCGGCCTAATTTTTGTATTTTTAGTAGAGACAGGGTTTCTCCATGTTGGCCAAACTGGTCTTGAACTCCTGACCTCAGGTGATCTGCCCATCTTGGCCTCCCAAAGTGTTGGGATTACAAGTGTGAGCCACCACACCTGGACTTATGCTATATTTTAGGATTGAAAAAAAAAGTCAGCACAGCCATAAAAAAAAAAAAAATGAGGCCGGGCACTGTGGCTCACGCCTATAATCCCAGCACTTTGGGAGGCCGAGGCGGGCAGATCACAAGGTCAAGAGATCGAGACCATCCTGGCCAACATGGTGAAACGCCGTCTCTACTAAAAATACAAAAAATTAGCTGGGCGTGGTGGCGCGTGCCTGTAATCCCAGCTGCTCAGGAGGCTGAGGCAGGAGAATTGCTCAAACCCAGGAGGCAGAAGTTGCAGTGAGCCGAGATTGCGCCACTGCACTCCAGTCTGGCGCCTGGCGACGGAACGAGACTCTGTCTCAAAAAAAAAAAAAAAAAAAGAAATCACGTCCTCTGCTGCAACATGGATGCAGCTGTGCTAAGTGAATTAGCGCAGGAACAGAAAACCAAACGCCACATGTTCTCACTTATGAGTGGGAGCTAAACAGTGGGTACACGTGGATACAAAGACGGGAAAAACACACACTGATGGCCAGGTGCAGTGGCTCACACCTGTAATCCCAGCACTTAGGGAGGCCGAGGCGGGTGAATCACCTAAGATCAGGAGATCGAGACCAGCCTGGCCAACATGATGAAACTCTGTCTCTACTAAAAATACAAAAATTAGCCAGGCATGGTGGCGTACCCTGTAGTCCCAACTACTCAGGAGGTTGAGGCAGGAGAATCGCTTGAACCCAGGAGGTGGAGATTGTGGTGAGCTGAGATCACGCCACTATACTCCAGCCTGGGTGACGGAGTGAGACTCCATCTAAAACACACACACACACACACACAACAGATACTGAAGACTACTACAAGAAGGTTGGGGAAGGAGGGCAAGGACTGAGAAACTACCTGGGGGGTACTGTGCTTGTACCCTGGGTGATGGGATCAATCGTACCCCAAACCTCAGCATCATGCGATATACCCATGTAACAAACCTGGACATGCACTCCTTGAGGCTAAAATAACAGTTAAAATGATGTAGACTATAACCAGCTATTCTGGGAAGCTGACATCTTCTGCATGCCACATAGTTGACAACAATTTTTTAAATTCAGGTGAGGATTAAACTGCTGGCCAGGTGCAGTGGCTCACGCCTGTAATCCCAACACTTTGGGAGGCTGAGACGGGTGGATTACCTGAGGTTGGGAGTTCAAGACCAGCCTGGCTAACATGGCGAAACCCTGTCTCTACTAAAAATATAAAAATTGGCCAAGTGTGGTTACAAGCATGCACCTGTAATCCCAGCTACTCAGGAGGCTGAGAAAGGAGAATCACTTGAACCCAGGAGGTGGAGGTTGCAGTGAGCCAAAATCTCACCACTGCACCCCAGACTAGCTGACAGAGCAAGACTGTCTCAAAAAAAAAAAGAGTAAACTGCTAGCAGGCAGACAAACATGTAACAGTCTGGTGCGTAAAAAACATTATAAGGACAGCAACAAACCAAAACTAAACCAAAAAAGGACAAATCAGACTCACATTTCTCCAGTGCTAGATTTCTAGGAGACAACACTCTGTGTGTGTGTGTGTGTGTGTGTGTCCGAGACAGCGTCTTGCTCTGTCCCCCAGGCTACAGTGCAGTGCTGCAATCATAGCTCACTGCAGCATAAAACTCCCTGGCTTAAGCAATCTTCCTGCCTCAGCCACCTGAGAAGTGGGGACTATGGATGCATACCATGACGCCCAGCTAATTTTTTTTTTTTTTTTTTTGAGACACAGTCTTGCTGTTTCGCCAAGCTGGAGTGCAGTGGTGTGATCTCCACTCACAGCAACCTCCGCCTCCCAGGTTCAAGCGATTCTCCTGCTTCAGTCTTCTGAGTAGCTGGGATTACAGGCGCCCGCCACCATGCCTAGCTAATTTTTGTATTTTCAATAGAGCCAGTTTCACCATGTTGGTCAGGCTGGTCTTGAACTCCTGACCTCATGATCTGCCCACCTTGGCCTCCCAAAGTGCTGGGATTATAGGCGTGAGCCACTGCACCTGGCTAACTTTTTATTTTTTGTACAAATGAGGTCTCGCTATGTTGCCCAGGTTGATCTTGAAGTCATTGCCTCAAGGGATCCTCCCACATCAGCCTCCCAAAGTGCTGAGATGACAGCTGTGAGCCACCACACTGGGCCTGCAGTTTCTTAAAAAGTTAAATATATACTTACCATAAGATCCAGCAAAGCCGGGTATAGTGGTTCATGCCTGTCATCCCAGCACTTTGGGAGGCCAAGGCGGGCATATCACCTGAGTCAGGAGCTCGAAATCAGCCTGACCAACCATGGACCATGGTTAGATGGTTTGAAACCAGCCAAACCAAAATTAGCTGGGCATGGTGGCACATGCCTGTAATGCCAGCTACTAGGAAGCCTGGGAGAAAAGAATCACTTGAACCTGGGAGGTGGAGGTTGCAGTGAGCTGAGATCACGCCATTGCACTCCAACCTGGGCAACAAGAGTGAAATTCCGTCTCAAAAAAAAAAAAAAAAAAAAGACCCAGCAATCCCAATCTGGAAGTTTTATCCAAGAGAAATGAAAACATATCCATGGGAGCTTTATTTGTAACTGCCCAACACTAGAAAAAACCCAAATGTTCATCAACAGATAAATAGCTAAACAAATTGTGGTATATCCCTACGATGGAACACTACTCAGTAATAAAAAGAAATGAATTACTGATACATGCTACAACATGAGTAAATATTTTAAAAATTATACCAGTGGAAGGCCAGGAGTGGTGGCTCACACCTGTAATACCAGCACTTTGGGAGGCCAAGGCAGGCAGATCACCTAAGGCCAGGAGTGAGCAGCCTGACTAACATGGTGAAACCCCGTGTTGGAAATAGATGCTGGGTGCCACAGAGAAAAATGAGCACTGAGACAAAGGATCTTTCAGCAACGCAATTTTTACTTCCTGGACTGCAGGAAGGGTACTCTTGCTAGCCATCCTGCCAGGTGAGTACAATGAACAAAGGAAAACACATACACTTATTGCTTACGTATTTGGGGTCATCCTTACTGCTGTGTCTGATCTCCATTGGCTGGAGCCAGACCTCACAATCTAAACTAAAACCCGATTGGCTAACAACTTAAAACTTTTCTAGAGTTAATTTTTAAGTCTTTAATCCATCTAGAGTAAATTAACTCTAGATGGATTAAAGACTTAAACATAAGACCTAACACCATAAAAACCTTAGAAGAAAATCTAGGGAAAACCATTCAGGACATAGGTGTAGGCAAGGACTTCATGACCAAAACACCAAAAGCATTGGCAACAAAAGCCAAAACAGACAAATGAGACCTAATCAAACTCCACAGCTTCTGCACGGCAAAAGAAACAGTCATTAGAGTGAATCAGCAACCAACACAATTGGAAAAATTTTTTGCAGCCTACCCATCTGACAAAGGGCTAATAACCAGAATCTACAAAGAACTAAAACAGATTTACAAGAAAAAAACAAACAAGTCCATTCAAAAGTGGGCAAGGGATATGAACAGACACTTTACAAAAGAAGACATACATGAAGTCAACAAACATATGAAAAAATACTCATCATCACTGGTCATTAGAGAAATGCAAATCAAAACTACATTGAGATACCATCTCATGCCAGTTAGAATGGCGATCATTAAAAAATCTGGAGACAACAGATGCTGGAGAGGATGTGGAGAAATAGGAACACTTTTACACTGTTGGTGGGAGTGTAAATTAGTTCAACCATTGTGGAAGACAGTGTGGCGATTCCTC
>PVKV010034462.1:0-17652 GCA_004027835.1 Alouatta palliata | reverse complement strand
TTTTTTTTTTTTTTTTTTTTTGAGACAAAGTCTCACTCTGTTGCCCAAGCCAGAGTGCAGTGGCACAATCTCAGCTCACTGCAACCTCCAGCTTCTGGGTTCAAGCGATTCTCCTGCCTCAGCCTCCCGAGTAGCTGGGACTACTGGCACACGCCATCACGCCCGGCTAATTTTTGTATTTTTAGTAAAGACGGGGTTTCACTGTGTTGGCCAGGCTGGTTTGAACTCCTGACCTCATGATCTGCCTGCCTCGGCCTCCCAAAGTGCTGGGATTACAGGTGTGAGCCACCACGCCCAGTGATTGCAGAGACTCTTATAGAGTTGGTCTGTCCACATACAGGACAATGATGCCATCATAATCATTCAATGGCATGGTAACCTAATCAATGCAAGAGACAAAACCTTCCAAAGAGGATCTAGAGCTTTTCTGATCCTCACCCAGCCCTGCCGATTACAGATGGGCAAACTATTTCCATGATCTCATTCTCCATTTTATATGAAAATGTGCAGACCAAATCTGTTTTGAAATCAAGGAGGTCTGCAAACGGCTGCTGATCTCCAAATGTAGTCACATATAGATTTTTAAAAAATGCAATGGCCTCAGGGAGGAAAAATTATTCTTTGAACACAAAAACTCTGCGTGCCTTTTTTAATGAGCTGGGGAAAGGATAGAAACGTCATCGTCCTGCAAATACTCACTGAGTCACGACAGCAGTGTGAAGCCTTTATCAGTCATTTCTTCAAGCCTCTTTCCACATTCCAATCACTTAGCATCGTTATTAGCGAGAGATTAAAATTTACATGATTGTACTCATCTGTACAAGAAAACGTGAAGGGAAGTTTCTCAGTATTTTGAATTGGGTTTTATATATCTGACATGCATCATTTCTATCAAATATCTGTGTACTTGTTTTTGTTAAATGCGGAGAAAGAGGTTCTCTATTCTTTTTTAATATGGAGCCTGAGAGAGACCAAAACCCAATTTATTTATTCTAAAAGATGAGAGGGACCAGGCATGGTGGCTCAAGTCTATAATCCCAGCTGTTTGGGAGGCTTGAGACAAGAGGATAGCTTGAGGCCAGGAGTTTGAGACTAGACTGAGCATCCTTAGCAAGACCCCATCTCTACAAAAATAAAATAAATAATTAGCTAAGCATGGTGGCACGTGCCTGTAGCCCCAGCTGCTCAGGAGGCTGAGGCAGGAGGATCGCTTGAACCCAGGAGTTTAACACTGCAGTCAGCTATGACCACATCACTGCACTCCAGTCTGGGTGACAGAATGTCTCTAAAAAATAATATTAGGCTGGGGCACGGTGACTCATGCCTGTAATCCCAGAAGTTTGGGAGGCCAAGGCAGGCGAATCACCTGAGGTCGGAAGATGAAGACCAGCATGACCAACATATAGAAACCCTGTCTCTACTAAAAATACAAAATTGGCTGGGTGTGGTGGCACATGCCTGTAATCCCAGCACTTTGGAAGGCTGAGGCAGGCAGATCACCTGAGGTCAGGAGTTCAAGACCAACCTGACCAACACAGAGAAACCCTGTCTCTACTAAAAATACAAAAAATCAGCAGGGCATGGTGGCACATGCCTGTAATCTCAGCTACTTGGGAAGCTGAGACAGAAGAATCGCTTGAACCTGGGAGGAGGAGGTTGCGGTGAGCCAAGATCACGCCATTGCACTCCTGCCTGGGCAACAAGAGCGAAAACTCCATCTCAAAAAAAAAAAAGAAAAAGAACTTGATTCCTTAACATAGCATGTGAGATTGCGGAATGTGTACCAAGTCCTGCTGAATCAGTGGGCACCAGAAGGGACCTCTGCGTGACTATAGTGATCATCATGTGCCATACAGAGCCAGTTAGCAGCAATAGCTGGGAAGAAAACCCAGCCCCGTGCCCCCCCACCCCCCGCCACTCTCAATCTGCTACATTGTTATAACTTATGTCAAAACACTTCAGCATACATGGTAATACATATAAATATATATCACAATTATACATGTACAGCCTAGGGGAAGTTATTTAACATTTGAAGTTCCTTAATGGGGAATACATACTCCATGGGCAGGTAGTTAGCATCTGAAATACTTCCATGAAAACCCCATCCCAAGAGGTAGCTACTTACAAGCATTCCAACCAACTAGATCTCTGATTGACACAACAGCTTTTGTTAATTAGCATCACTCATGTTAGAAAACATTTTCATTGCTGAAATGAGTGCAGTTCAAGATGCATGGATGGGATAAATGTATTTTGTAGGCCTTCTCACCCAGGTGAAGGGGGCATTTAAGAATCCTCTGGACCCAGTTGCTTATGCCCTTTGGGATAGCAACCCAGGTCTTCTTCATTTGCTGATTGTGGAGGGTTGTCAGCTGATTTCAACTAAAAAGTTAACTGAACTTCTGCTCAAACATTTCTTCATCTACCAGGGTTTGCAAAGTGCTCCTAAAAGAACCTAAGAGTCAGGGACGTGGGACATCATGAAGCTTACATGAGTGGGCTTCATGACCTTTCTTGTGCCTGTTTGCTAATAAACTTTTGTGCATGTAACAGAATTCATTCTAAGATCTGCTTTCACTGGACCATATCATGGGATACAAACTGTAGTAGGCAAAAACAAACCAAAACAAATCTATATTCCTCACCCATCTCTAAATAGTATCAGCGACTGACACCAAGAAAAAGAACCTAAAATAGCAAATGGTCTAATGGGCTTGGGCAAGTCTGCAACGACATTCACTACTTTTTCTGCTAAACTATTCAGTCCACCATATCTTACGATGCATCACCCTCCTTAATGAGTAGAATCAAGATTCAAAATCACTTTAGCAAGCTAGAACGCGGACTTGAGTCATCAAGATGAAATTTCACAGAGGTAAATGTGAAGTCCCAGAATCAAGTGTGCAAACTGTCAATTGCAAAATTACAGGATGGGATGAGAGATTGGGTTTGCAGCAGACTTGTATCATAATCTCTGAATTATAGGTTTAATGGAAGTTTACAGAGTAAACAGGAAAAACTACTAAGTGTTCAGATGGCATCTAAAGCTCAAGGGAAAGAGCAATTTCACAGTGTCCTGCCTCGGCCAAATCACATCTGGAATATGGTAATAAATTCTGGGTTCCATATTTTAAATCATTTTGACAAATGAGAATATATCCAAAGGAGGGTGACCAGGAGGATAAAGAATCTTCAAAAATAAACCTCACTTAAATAAATAACATATGAGGTCTACCCTGGAAAAAGATAACACAAAAGAAAGATATATTTAAACATCAAACGGTTGAGAGCTTGTTATGAAGAGAGTGTTTTGTAGACTAAGAGGTAAAAGATTTCATCTAAGCAGAACAGATAGCTAGAAGTGTCAAGCACTGGAAGGTACTGACTATGGGATCATTGCTGTCTTATGAAGTATAGTCATCACCATCATCACCAATATCACCATCATCACCATCACCACCATCATCACCATCACCACCACCATCACCATCACCATCATCATCATCACCACCATCATCACCATCACCACCATCACCATCATCATCCCCATCATCACCACCATCATCACCATCATCATCACCATCATCACCATCACTACCACCATCATCACCATCACCACCACCATCACCACCATCACCACCACCATCACCATCATCATCATCACCATCACCACCATCACCACCGTCACCATCATCATCATCACCATCATCACCATCACCACCGTCACCATCATCATCATCACCATCATCACCATCATCATCACCATCACCATCATCACCACCATCACCATCATCACCATCACCACCATCATCACCATCACCATCATCATTACCATCATCACCATCATCACCATCATCATCCCCATCATCATTCACCACCATCACCATCATCACCATCATCATCACCATCATCATTACCATCACCATCATCATCACCATCATCACCATCATCATCACCATCCTCATTTTACAGATGTGGTATTAAGACTGAGACAAGTTAACTGACTCATCCCATATCACATTGCTCATAATAAAGCCACTTCCAACACTGCCATTTTATTTTATTTAATTTTTTTTTTTTGAGACGGAGTTTCGCTCTTGTTACCCAGGCTGGAGTGCAATGGCACGATCTTGGCTCACCGCAACCTCCGCCTCCTGGGTTCAAGCAATTCTCCTGCCTCAGCCTCCCGAGTAACTGGGACTACAGGCACGTGCCACCATGCCCAGCTAATTTTTGTATTTTTAGTAGAGATGGGGTTTCACCATGTTGACCAGGATGGTCTCGATCTCTTGACCTCGTGATCCACCCGCCTCGGCCTCCCAAAGTGCTGGGATTACAGGCGTGAGCCACCGCGCCCGGCCATTTTATTATTTTTAATTCTCTAAGAAGCTATCTCTTTTCTCCTCTTTTCTTGGCCAGAGTGAAAGGAATGTGAGTCAGGGGTCTACCTTCAGTCCTTCCTTTGCTGCTTCTCCCTTGTGACAATTGGTAAGATTATGGGTATTTATTTATCTATTAATTCATTCATTCATTCATTCATTCATTCATTTGAGAGAGAGTCTCACTCTGTCACCCAGACTGGAGTGCAGTGGCATGATTTCAGCTCACTGCAGCCTCCACCTCCCAGGTTTAAGCAATTCTCCTGCCTCAGCCTCCTGAGCAGCTGGGCTTACAGGTGCCTACCACCACACCCAGCTAATTTTTGTAGTTTTAGTAGAGATCTGGTTTCTCCATGTTAGCCAGGCTGGTCTCGAACTCATGACCTCAAGTGATCCTCCTGCCTTGGCCTCCCAAAGTGCTGAGATTACAGGCATGAGCCACCATGCCCAGCCTATGGGCTTTTGTATTAGACAAACTCTTAAGGATCCAATCCCCAGTTCTACTATTTATCACTCATGCAACCTAGGGCAAGTTACTTAGCTCCTCCAATCTTTAGCTTCTCACTCATAAAGTAGTGTTCATGAGAAGAAATTTCTCATGGAGCTTATTCGTGAACTAGCTGAGCTAAGGCACATGCACCACTGCTAAGGTGCCAATGCACTGTAAACACACAATACAAGTTAGCTAACTACTGCCCACCTTCCACATGCTGAGCACTATAAAGACACTGCAAGATCTGCAGAGCTTATAATCTAGCTGCAAAGCCTTCTTCTTCCAGGAAGCCCATCTCAAACAAATAACAGAGGGTTTGAAAAGCTTTGCAGGGGGTATGTAGTACTGGTAGTCTCAAGGGAATGAATTTCCATTCCAGATACCAAATTCCAAAGGCATTACTCCCAAAATTGATCTTCTTGAAAATACCTACAGCAGAGGACTCCACTCTCAAGATTTCCTTTCTCCCACTTTACAAAAGAAAGTCACACTTTTTCTCACCCACTGAGAATCTCACTGTACTTTTCACATCTTCATCCTCAGATGTGAAAACATCTGGGGCATCAAACAAAAGAGTGATGTTGAAGCACTGCTTTACAGGGTGAGAAAATTAGTGACTCCATTTACTTTCTGCACATCACATGATTTCTCAGTTCTGTGCCTTCTGTGAAATTGAAGGAGAATTAATCCAATGGCTAACAGATTGCTAAAAATAATTTTTGATGGTAGATCACGGTACAATTTTGGGCTTAAAAGTTTAGAAGTTAAATAATTGAATAACAGATCAGACAAAACTTCTTCCTTCTCCCCTCTTATTTATGTGAGTGAAGCTGTTAGGTGCTTCACATCTATTAAAATAAAAGAACAAAATGTATACTGAATCCTGTCTCATTCAAGCAATAAGCAATATTTGCCCACGTATACTTGACCTAATGCGTAAGTCCCATTCATCTCAAGAGGGGATACATTTCCATTTTTTAAATATTTAAGTATTTATCAAAATGTATCTGATATTTTGATCAATAGCATAGCTGCAAAAATGATCCAGAAGAAATGTGTCCAATATTTAAGTATTTATGATCACAGAAAATAAAATTTAATTTTATAAACATTTGTGTATTGCTGAGAAGCATGAAACAATGATCAGTAAAACACATTTAAAGGCAAAATCAGAGTAATATTATTCAGCAGGAAGTGGTACAGAAAAAAAATGGGTTCAAAGAGGCAAATGATGTAGTTTCCAACTTTTTAAGAAGTTGTATTTGCATTTGCAATAAATGAGGGTAGGTATCAAATCTCTAACATATTTAGATTACATTGAATATATTTTTAATGATGTAACAGTTTTATTTTTAAGTGAACATATTTCATGTATGTTGGAAGTTATCTTTTGCAATCACTTTTATTTATTTTGAAAATGTTTACAAAACTTTTTTTTTTTGAGACTGAGTTTCACTCTTGTCACCCAGGCTGGAGTGTGATGGTGCCATCTTGGCTCACCGCAACCTCCACCTCCCAGGTTCAAGAGATTCTCCTACCTCAGCCTCCCGAGTAACTGGGATTACAGGCATGCACCACCACCCCCGGCTAATTTTGTATTTTTAGTAGAGATGGGGTTTCTCCATGTTAGTCAGGTTTGTCTCGAACTCCCAACCTCAGGTGATTTGCCTGCCTCCAAAGGGCTGGGATCCACCGTGCCGAGCCTTATACAGCTTTTTTAATGTCTTACAAGAGTCATTGTTTTTCAGAACTATTTTAAGCAAAAGAAGGTAAAGAAAGACTACTGAGGTAGGTGCTATTCATCTCTTCTAAAGAGACTGTCTACAAATTAACACAACCAATTCTGCTACTCTCTCCCCTTTTTTCCCCATTTACACAGTAAGCATAGTTCTTACTCAGTAACAAGAAGGGTCTGGGAGACTTTAGATTCCAGAAAGATGAGGATAAAAATAACCCCAAAATTTCTAAAAATTTTGGAAAAATATTGTTTAATGTATAGCTAGCTGAGCTCATGAGAAGAGGTAGGTTGGGAGATTTACAGGTCCCAGAAACCAGGTGGGAACTGAAATCCGGGGCAGTAGGATTAAGCTGACATTATGGCTGACCCAGTTCATCTGAGGATGTTCATCTGCCCCACTTAAGTCTAAGCTGTTAATCTCAGCAACCAGCACCCTCCTATAATCAAGTGTAGGAAATGAGATTTTGTATAGTACAAGGTGGGAAGTTAGCACTGAGATCCCTTAGCAGAACAAGAATTCCCAAAAAAATGTGACCACAGCAGAAGGGTGGATTCGAAAAATTCACCAGGACAGGCAGAGTGCAAGGAAATTTATCTCTTCCTTCCTGGTTTATTGGAAAAGTCTCCCCTGAGAATTTTAGACATTGTCTACAACTTACAAGAGTTTGGGGTTTGGCCGGGTACAGTGGCTCATGCAGGGCGTGGGGAATCACGCCTGTAATCCCACTACTTTGGGAGGCTGAGGCAGGTGGATCACCTGAAGTCAGGAGTTCAAGACCAGCCTGGCCAACATGGTGAAACCGCATCTCTACTAAAAATATAAAAATTAACCAGGAGTGGTAGCATGCACCTATAGTCCTAGGTACTCAGGAGGCTGAGGCAAGAGAATCGCTTGAACTCAGGAGGTGGACGGTCACGCCACTGCACTCCAGCCTGGGCAACAGAGAAAAACTCTGTCTCAAAAAAAAAAAAAAAGGACCAACGGTGGGGTGGGGGGCACAGATTAGTTTTCTGCAGAGAGAGCCATGATGCTGAGCCAGAAAGACACCAAGACTCAGGAAACTGTTCTGCAGTGTGGGTTTGCAGAGAACAATTATACACTCACTGATGGTCAGACAGGAAGGGATCTTGGGCATCCTTTTCCTAAACCTTTGTTTTCCATAAAAGGAACCAGAGGCTCAGAAAGGAGAAGTAATTTTCACCAGGCTGTACCCCAAGTTTATGAAAGAGATGAGGCTCAGACTTGGTGTCTCCAGGCCTGAACCTGCAGCAGAGCTGGCTAAGAGCCAGCCTGTCTGAGTGGCCCGGCCTGCCCTCTCTGTTTCCTCCCTTGGAGGGAGCCCCTCTTCCTCCATCGTGCAGCCTTCTAAGAGGGGGGCACAATGGGGTGTGGGTAAGATGGGCAGGAGGCAGGATGGGTTTCCCTTATTAGTTGGCATAATTACCCTGCATGGGAGTAGAATTATATGAGAATTTTATTTTTGTGTGGTGATATAGTTTGGCTGTGTCCCCACCCAAATCTCACCTTGAATGTAATAATCCCCATGTGTCAAAGTTGGGGCCAGGTGGAAATCACTGAATCATGGGGGGCAGTTTCTCTAATGCTGTTCTTGTGATAGTAACTGAATCTCACCAGATCTGATGGTTTTATTAAGGGCCATTGCCCTGCACACACTCTCTTGCCTCCCACCATGTAAGATGTGATGTTGCTTTTCCTTCTTCTGCCATGATTGTGAGGCCTCCCTAGCCGTGTGGAACCATGAGTCCATTAAATTTCTTTTTCTTTGTAAATTACCCAGTCTCAGGTATTTCTTCATAGCAGTATGAAAATTGACTAATACAAATATACTCTCTTCAGGGGAGAATGAAATTCTGCTGATAAGACTTTACTTCAGGTTGAATTGTAATAAAATAATCTCTAATGGTAAAACTTTAAGCAGGTACATCCTAAGAACAAGAAGAGACAAGGAAGAGATACTGGCACCCGTCTCCACGCCTCAGCCCACACTTAGGCCACCCTATCTAGCCTCTCAGTGAGCTACCTCTAGCACAAGAACCCAAAGGGAAGAAAAGGGACTAATCCATGCCTAGGAGGAGAAGCACCAGCCAGACAGCCTGCAGCAAGCCCACAGAAGATCTGGAAAAGAGCAAGGCTAATTTAGGCTTGGAACGTGACTCAGAGCCACCAGAAGCAGCTGTCACCCTGCTTATCCCCCTCCCGCTCTGCCTATCATTCACTCCCCCGGGTCCCTGCAAAAAAAAATCCTCCTGCCTGTACAACAGGACCTGTTGGCTCCTAAGTGAGGGAGCAGTTCCTCTTCCCTTGGTGACACTTCTGTGTGGGCTCTCTAACCATACGTCTGAGCATGCCACACAGCCCTGTAAAAAAAAGACACTAAGGCTTGTTCCCTGGGGACCCTGGTGTCAGTGAGGGTGGACCTTCTCACCTGAGGAAGCAGGTGAATGTAGACTGGAACAGAGGCGGCCCTCATCCTACACAAATGATCTGGGGACAGCAGAGGGAAATCCACTGAACCCTTGGGTCAATTAGCCTGAAATTAAATTTAAAGGGCAATGACATGGAACTGAAGGACGGTCATTCCATTAATCAGAGCAGATGCAGTTAGGAGCACGGCCTCTGGTGTCCTACTGACCTGGGTCCTGGCTCTGCCACTTTCTGCTCATGTGACTTTACATAAATTACTCAGCTCTCCAAACTCCAGGTTCCTTATCTACAAAACAGATAATAACAGCTACCCCAAGGAGTTACTGTGAGGATTAAACAAGATAGTGCATTAAAAGTACCCAGTTCTGTGTCTGCATGTGGTAGGTGCCTGATAAATGTTACTTCCTTTCTTCACCCTGGACCAGATACCAGTAAGGATATGCATAATAAAAAAGTGATGATGGCAGAGAAAAGGTATGTACAGAGGAAAACCCTGAAGACCCACACAGGGATGGGACCAGACAGATCAAAAAGAAGGAACAGCAACAAGGTTGAACAAAATCTTATGTCATTTCATTACAGGACTATAGAGTCGGAGTTTCAGGGATCCCTTGGCTCCTCTCCCCCTCAAACATTTTTTTTTCCACCCAGGTGTGTCTGTCTGCATCTTTCTGCAAACTGATCTGCCCAGGTGCCAAGACCCATGCCAGCCAAGCAAGAAGCTCCTGGCCCAGAATGTGGCTGACTTAGGCTCTGCTCCATGCCCTCTGGAGATCCCCTTACCTTGTACCAAACCCGTGCCTGAATCCTGATACTTGGTTGCCCAAGCCCTTGGTCTGGGTCCCGGGTCCGTCTTTTGTTCTCCAGGCTCCAAGTGTGCATTCCAGGCAGCTTTCAGCTGACCTGGCCTGGCCTGTCTTTGACCAGACCTTGGACACTCATTTCTCCCTGTCTCAGCTGACCACCCTGATTTCAAACCTTCCAGGCTTCAGTCTTCATCCTTATCTGCCTAGATTCTCACTCTTCTCACTCTTCTTCCCTCCTTTACAAGTCTATCCCATTCTTGGGGTGCTGGGCTTATCAGATTAGTCTAAGGACCTTGAGCCATGTGGGATGTTACAGTCATGTCTGATGGGGGAGAAAGATACCAGTGCAGGAAGCTGAGTTGGGCACTACCCCTCTAGCTGGGAAAAGGGAAAATCTCCCCAGTACTAATAGTTTGCTGTCTGGGAAACCAGTGTTGAGTGCCTTGGGTTGTATTTCTCCATGGCCTTAAAGATAGAAGCATCCATGTGACTTGCTTTGGCCAATGAGTGTGAGCATTTGAAGCCTCCGAGCAGTGTCCAAATCATATAAGCTCAGCGCCCCAAGTGCCTGAGTCCCAGGATAACAAGTAGCAACTCAAAGACCAACTGGAATCCAGTGATGACCATCGCAGGGTAGAAGGAGTTTAAGGGGATACTCAAGACAAAGCACTGAATTCTCTCTCCTGTAAGGAATAGCACTGGCTGAAACAATTACTCTGAAAGGCAATTGGCAACATCTAGGAAAGCCAAGGATGTGCACATCCCATCACTGAGAAGATTCATTTGTATTGGTCGGGGCAGGCTAGGACAGTGATTCTGCAGTTAAAAACAACCCACGGCCAGGCACAGTGGCTCACACCTGTAATCCCAGCACTTTGGGAGGCAAAGGTAGGTGGATCGCAAGGTCAGGAGTTCGAGACCAGCCTAGCCAGTATGGTGAAACCACGTCTCTACTAAAAACACAAAACTTAGCCAGGCATGATGATACACACCTGTAGTCCCAGCTACTCAGGAATCTGAAGCAGGAGAATCGCTTGAACCCAGGAGGCGGAGGTTGAAGTGAGCCAAGATCACCCACTGCACTCCAGCCTGGGCAACAGAGGGAGATTCTGTCTCAAAAAAATAAAAAATAAACTCACAAATAGTCAACGGTGTAAGACAGCGAAGGTTTATTTCTGCCTCATGCTGCTTGTCTCTCACAGCGTAGCTGGAGAGTCTGTTTCACACTGTCCTCACTCAGGGACACAGGCTGATGGAGCTCATTTTCTGCAACAGTGACCACAGTAAGGAGAAGCTGTATACAGGCTCTCGGAGGCTTCAAATGCTCACACTCATTGGCCAAAGCAAGTCACATAGATGCTTCTATCTTCAAGGCCACGGAGAAATACAACCCAAGGCACTCAACACTGGTTTCCCAGACAGCAAGCTGTTAGTATGGGAAAGATTTTCCCTTTTCCCAGCTAGAAGGGTAGTGCCCAACTCAGCTTCCTGCACTGATAAATTCCTCCCCCATCAGACATGACTGTAACATCCCACACAGCTCAAGGTCCTTAGATAAATCTGATAAGCCCAGCACCCCAAAGCCAGGCTGCCTAGCACCAAATATCTTGTGTCTCCTCCCTAATAAAGCCACACTCTTACACTTTCCCTACAGAAAGGGACACTGACATTATGGAGGAAGCTTTCCACTGGAATAAACCCCTGTCCTCAGGGCAGGTGGTCCACCCCCTGGCATCACCAAGAGAGACTGCATTCATGAAGCCTTGCTAACCCTGGTCCTGTGAGTTTGTCGTTTTTTTAAATAGCACCTATTTCTTTATGTATGGCTTGTGACATTGTAGAATTCATTCAACCCTTTCCATGACCAGTGTCAGACCTGAGGGACCCAACTAGCACAACAGCTAAGAAGAGAATCAGAAATATTGGCGAATGGCACTAATGACTCATACAGTCTAATCTTATTCAAAACCCAATATTCGGTTTACTCTTATTCCTGGATGCAAATATACTCGTCCCCTCTCAAGGGAGAGAACTCAAAAGCCCCATCCCAGCACAGCATCAAGCTCAAACTCCAAGATAGCAATTTTTCACAGTAATTTTTACATCAAAGTGATGAGTAGTTACCTCTAGATCTTGAGTCAATGTCTCTTTATTAGGAGACTAAAAAGATAAGTTGTCTTCTCCACGTTAATAACATGAGACAATATATTAGCAGTAGCAGCACACGGTAGCTCACATCTGTAATCCTAGAATTTTGGGAGCCTGAGGTGGGTGGATCATGAGGTCAGGAGTTCACAACCAGCCTGGCCAAGATGGTGAAACTTCATCTCTACTAAAAACACAAAAATCAGCCAGGTGTGGTGGCAGGTGCCTGTAATCCCATCTACTTGGGAGGCTGAGGCAGAAGAATTGCTTGAACTCCCGGCAGGGCGGAGGTTGCAGTGAGCCAAGATCGTGCCACTGCACTCCAGCCTGGGCAACAGAGCAAGACTCCATCTCAAAAAAAGAAAAGAAAATGGCAGTAAACACTCACATTCAGAAAAGAGAATAATGGGTCAGAGCAATTCTGAAATCTCAGAGCATTCTTCCCCAGGGATAAAGTGTATTCTTGATTAGATCTTGACTCCATCTCCTGGAGTATTCTCTGTAGGCCTGAGCTCACGCTTCAAGAGATATTCCTTTTCCACCATCTTTGGCCAAAACTGCAGGGGAACCCGGAAGATCTGCTTTCCTTATAGGCAGAACATCGTTCTAAGCACATTTTCTGGGGGACCCAGAAGTTGTGTGAAGATTCAAATGAACTCTAAATGAGGTCAGTGGTTCTTTTGGCAGTATGTATAATTTTCTCAAAACCCTCAGTTCCTTATCATTTGACTCCAGGCAATGCCAAGGGTCAAGCTTCCTGTATAAATAAAACTCCTGTTAGCTGTATTTCTTTACTTTCTTGCTACTATGCCACTCTAGATTTCATTGAAGGTATTTTGGTCCACACACTTAATCTTTTTCCCTGGTACATTTTGTCTTATTGCTAGAACAGGGACCTTTACTAAAAGATGCCTTAATTCATCCAGAGATTTTTTTAAATGGGTGTAACATCCATGGCTGTGATTTAATCCTTGCTTACAAAACTAAATTTTAATCATTCTTTGTCTGTCCAAGCCTTTCTCAATTTTATCTTTGACTGTTTGGAGATAAGAAGCAGCTTTTTCCAGCTCTAAAAGGGGTGTACATTGGCCAGCTCTTTCCTGAACTCATCTCTTTCTTGTAATACTTTGTCAAACATTGTCAAAAGTAAGTAACACACAATTGATATTCTGCTGACCAGATGTGGTGGCTCATGCCTGTAGTCCCAGTACTTTGGAAAGCCGAGGCGGGAGGATCGCTTAAGCCCAGGAGTTTGAGACCAGCCTAAACAACAGGGTGAAACCCTGTCTTTACAAAAAATACAAAAATTAGCCTGGTGTGGTATCATGTGCCGGTAGTCCCAGCTACTTGGGAGGCTGAGGCGGGAGGATCACTTGAGCCCAGGAGGTCGAGGCTGCAGTGAGCTGTGATCATACCACTGCACTCCAGCCTGGATGACAGCATGACATCTTGTCTCAGAACAATAACAACAACAAAATTCTGCTTTCCAGACCCTTTTCCTAAATCTACAAGTTCATTAGGTAAATTATCTGCCTCTCAAATTCCTACAAATGCTGTTGTCCATAATGTTTCTCTGCTGCACAACGTGAGTAACCCTTTCTCCAGCTTTCTGTGCGTTTCCTCACTGCACATTACACAGCACCTAAGCCAGCACCATGGACAAGTGTTTTGCTGAAAGAGTGCTGCTCTGCAGGTACTGATTTATGTTTCAGACAGAACGGGAGGTTACGCTGACTGAACAAGATAAACTAAATCTCAGGAGCTAAAATCAACGTAGATTTCTTCCTCATGCTACACATCCATCATGGGCTGTCTAGGAGCAGAGCTCCATGCTGTTATACCCACCAGAAGTAGGAGGATGCGGCCTCACCACACAGATGAGTCAATCTCAGCACTTTGGGAGGCCAAGGCAGGAGGATTGCTTGAGACCAGGAGTTCAAGACCAGCCTCGGCAACATGGGAAGACCATGGATCTGCAAGAAATAATAAAAGAATTAGTCAGGCATGGTGGTACACACCTATGGTCCCAGCTACTTGGGAGTCTGGGATCGTGGCAGTAGGAAGGAAAGGGAGAATCACATAGTAGATCCTAAAAGCTTCCACCTGTGAGTGACATTTACCATCCCAACTTATATCTCATTGGCCAAAGATGTCTCTTAGCTAGGTCTAACATCAAGGGGACAGGGAGTACAATTCTGTCTTGTCCAGCAAGAGGAAAAATGGAAATTTGGTGCATGGTAAACAGCACCAGTGACTGGCATTCAGCTTTATATACATACCCTTGAGAGCCTCACACATATGTGGCCAGGAAAACTCAACTACAAGCATGGTTCTTGATACGTACTTTGTAATAGCAAAAATGGAGGAGGGAACAACTTAAGTGTCCATCATTGAGAGAATGGATCTTTTAAATTGTGGTATATTTGCAGAATGATTTTTTTTTTTTTTTGAGAGGGAGTCTCACTCTGTTGCCCAGGCTGGAGTGCAGTGGCATGATCTCAGTTCACTGCAACTTCCGATGCCTCTCAGGTTCAAGCAATTCTCCTGCCTCAGCCTCCTGAGTAGCTGGGATTACAGGCATGCGCCACCAGGCCCAGCTAATTTTCGTATTTTAGTAGAGACGGGTTTCACTGTGTTGGCCAGACTGGTCTCAAACTCCTGACCTCAAGAGATCCCTGTGCCTTGGCCTCTCAAAGTGCTGGGATTACAGGTGTGAGCCACCATGCCTGGCCCATAATAAAATATTTTTAACAATTTAAATGAAAAACTAGAACTACAAGCATCAACCTGGAATAAATCTCAAAAATACAACACTGAGTGGAAAGGGCAATTTGTAGAATACAGCATGATGCTATTTGTGTAAATTTGTAAATGTATACAGCATTAAAACATAGCATTCATGGAGGTACATGTAACTGTCGAGTTGAACAAGCAGGGATCGTGAGTACAATCATATCACAACTTTATTGTTCTCTATTCATGTTCCTTTAAATTTATTTAGTTAGGCATGTCCTTCCTTCACCCCAGAGAAATTTAGGCAGTTCTGTCCAATAAACAACGTTCTCCAGTTAATAATGTCTTCGTGTAATCATCATAACTTTTTACTTTATTTCGTTATGCCCTTTATCAGTCAATTATTGCCATAATAATGCTACATAATAAAGCAGCCCAAAGCTCAATGACCCACAGAAATAAGTTTCCATTTCTAGCTGGCAAGTCTGAGAGTCAGTGCAGTGGCTGCACTGATCTGGGCTGGCTCAGCACTAGGCATGAGCTCCATTAGATGAAGCTCCAGGGCTGGGCATGGTGGCTCACGACTGTAATCCCAGCACTTTGGGAGGCTGAGGCAGGCAGATCATTTGAGGTCAGGAGTTCAAGACCAACCTGGCCAACATGGTGAAACCCCATTGTAAAGTCGGCTGCCTTGCCGGGAGCTCGGACACGCCCATCCCTCCCTAAGCCTGGAAACTACATCACCCTTCTGCACTTACCTGAGCCTTCCGCGCTTACCTGAGCTCCGTTACGTAGCTTCCCTAACGCCAACTTCTGCACTCCCAACCCAAACCTGCACTCGGCACCTAGCCCGCCAAAAAACCCCGCCAAAATTTGAAAAACCTTGCTTCCAATATCCAATCGATTGCCCCATGCTTTGTTTCCCAATAGCCAATCAATCGCCTCTAATGCCTGCGCACCGAAAATCCCACCCACCTACCAGTAGCAGCTCGCCCCGACCAAGCTCTGTTTCCCAATACCCAATCAATTGCCCTATGCTTTGTCTCCCAGTGTCCACCCGATGGTCTCTGACCCCTATAAAACTCCTTGCCCTGAGAAGTCAAGCGCAACTTCTCTGGCCCTCCCCCCGGTCCGGACCACAGAACCTCGCCCGGGAGCTTAATAAATTGGCATTTAATTTTCCTAGGCTGGTCTCAGTTTCCTCATTTTAAACTCGGCGATATTCCTTACAACCATCTCTACTAAAATACAAACAATTAGCCAGGTATGGTGGCACGTGCCTGTAATTCCAACTACTCGGGAGGCTGAGGTAGGAGAATCGCTTGAACCCAGAAGGCAGAGGTTGTGGTGAGTGGAGATCACGCCACTGCACTCCAGCCTGGGTGACAGAGCAAGATTCTGTCTCAGAAAAAAAAAAAAAAAAAAAGCTCCAAGTGTCTCATTCTTTTTTTTTTTTTTTTTTTTTTTTTTTTTTTTTGACAGAGTCTCGCTTTGTCGCCAGGTGCCAGGCTGGAGTGCAGTGGCACAATCTCGGCTCACTGCACCCTCCACCTCCCAGGTTCAAGCAATCTCCTGCCTCAGCCTCCCGAGTAGCTGGGACTATAGGCACATGCCACCACACCCAGCTAATTTTTGTATTTAAGTAGAGACGGGGTTTCACCATGTGGACCAGGATGGTCTCGATCTCTTGACCTCGTGATCCACCTGCCTCGGCCTCCCAAAGTGCTGGGATTACAGGCATGAGCCACCCCGCCCGGCCCAGGTGTCTCATTCTTTAGGAACCCTGGTCTACCTGGGGAATGTTCCTCTCTTGATGGCAGAAGCGCAAGAGGAAAGTCTCCAGTGCAATGGCATTGCAAGCCTCTATTCATGTGACACCTGCTCACAACCCTCTGGCAAGTCACATGGCCAAACCCCATACCAGTGGGGTGGAAGTATACTCTGCCACGGTGGGTGGGGAGGGGAGGGAATGCTTACAAAATATGCAGTTCAGGCCAGGTACAGAGGAGCCATCGAGTGGAGAGAGAGGCTGACTCCTCCCACACCTTGCCAACTCTAGTTTCTGACCCCTCCAGGTCAGTGAAGGGAGAGAGAGGGAAAGGGGCAGGAAGTTTTTACTTCACCAATACTGATATCACCCTCTATAGCCTAGGAAATGGTTGGAGGTGACTCTCATGGACACTGCCATGAGTTTTCAAGGTCTTTGGGGATCTTCAGAGCTCCCAGTCTCCTGATAATGACCAGTGAATGTCCTATCCAGCTGGTTACTGACTCCCTCCACAGCCCTGAGCATCAGGAATGTCCCCAGCTTCTATCTGCAGAAGCCTCTTTATCCCCGTTCCCCAGACCATCTTCTCCATGGGCTCTAGAAGATCCTATGCAGCTCTCTTGCACTGAGGCACAATTGGTCTCATGTTCTTCACTCCAGCAAACTATGGGAGTGCAGGGAGCCCCCAGTGAGCCCCCTACTTTGGTTCCACCTTCAAAGCAGCTGGTCAGCCAGTGATCACCTGTATTAGTCCATAAAGATACTACCTGAGACTGGGTCACTTACAAACGAAAGAAGTGTAATTGACTCACACTTCTCCATGGCTGGAGAGGCCTCAGGAAACTGATAAAAACGGCAGAAGATAAAGTGGAAGCACGGCGGTCATGCTTACATAGTGGTCAGAGAGAGAGACAGAAGGGGGAAGCGCCAGACATTTATCAAACAACCAGATCTCATGAGAACACACTCACTATCACAAGAGCAGCATGGGGGAAACCACTCCCATGATCCAATCACCTCCCACCAGGTCCCTCCCTCAACACATGTGGATTACGATTTGGATTACAATTTGAGATGAGATTTGGGTGGGGACACAGCCAAATCATATCACCACCCTTTTTTTTTTTTTTTTTTTTTTTTT
>PVKV010034461.1:0-17665 GCA_004027835.1 Alouatta palliata | reverse complement strand
CTCTGTGGGTGTCAGGACAGTGCCACTCTCCTGGAATCTATGTGGGAGTCAGGACAGTGCCACTCTCCCGGCATCTCTGTGGGTGTCAGGACAGTGCCACTCTCCTGGCATCTCTGTGGGTGTCAGGACAGTGCCACTCTCCTGGAATCTATGTGGGAGTCAGGACAGTGTCACTCTGCTGGCATCTATGTGGGACAGACACCCAGAGTGTTGCCAACCAGGCATGCTGGCCTGAGCCTCCATGGGCAGAGTCTTTACTGGGATTCCAATTCACAGGCACCACCAATTGATTACCTGTGCGGTAATCTCAGTCTCTGTCTCCTCCCAAGGCCAACTGGTACCACCTGACCCAGAGATGGCCCTCCCGCCCCCTGCAGAACACATTGCTCCCAAGTGGCATGGCCTCAGGTCCCCAGACCAACAAAGACAGTCCAACCAGGCATGACATTCCAGGCTGAGAGTCACCTCCCAGGAACCGGGCAAATGCCACACTGACTTCTGGACAAAGTTAAGTTCTTTCCTACACGGGTATGTTCTAGGGGTGCAGGGGGCAGAGAACCCTGCTGGAGATGAGCGTGCTTTTCCTGCGGCCTCCACTCTGTATTTCTCTCCCAGTTGTCACTCAAGCTTTTCCCGAAGCCTCACCTCCACTGGATTCCATGGAGGACAGAGTGGGGAAACTGAGTGAGTGGGAGGCATGGGGTTGGCCCTCCTTCCAGGGCTGGCCATGGAGGGCCCAGTTGTGTGCCATCCGGGAGGCAGGCAGCATCCCTTACATCCTGCAGGAGCACCAGCCACCCTCCACCTGAGGGTCCTGGATGGATGGCTGGGGATGTCATCGGGATCCCAGCTTGAGGGAGACGATGGAGAGCCATCAAAATGTAAACTGAGGCACCATACAATTTTTAAAAGTTTATTTTAGGAAACAGCAACTCGTGAATCAGGCAGCTTAAAACCAGAAATGGTGCAGGAGCTCCATCAAGTGAAACAAGAGGGAGGCTTTTAGAAAATGAATACAGAAGGAAAGCAGAGAAAACACCTGACTGGTCACGGTGGTGCTGTTGCCTGATTGGGTCTATGCTATTGGAAAGTCCCTATAGAATTTTAACTTTGTTGGCTCCTTTTGATTGGTTGAGCTTAAGTTTTGCTTTTCTTTAATGTATGTGTTTACAAGAACAGCTTACAGTCAGTTTCACTTAAGTTTGCAAATGGAGCAGTTTGCACTTAGGAGGCCTAACTGGCTTTGTCCACTCGGGGACTCTTCAGGCCTGGCCTCCATGACAGTTACTTTCACAGTTTTCCCCCTTTTGGGCACCCTCTCAGCAAGCTGACACTCGGACCAAACCGTATAGCGTGACTGTAGGTTACCGCTATCAGTGCCGCGCCTGTGTCCTCTCAATGGTGGCACTGAAATGTAAGGTCTTACAGTTATCACTGCACAGAATCACACAGTCACTGTGGCCTGAGGGGTTGAGTTGTTGAACTCTGAGTTGTCTAGCTCTGATGGCAATCTTTCCACGCATGAGTGGCGGCTGGAAAGCATTTAAAACACTCGAGAGGACACCACACACTCGGGAGGAGAATATGAATTCCACGACTGGAAGGAGAGTCACAGCCAGGACTAAAAAATTCCCTGGGGTTTCAGATTTCGCCAGTGAAGTCAGTCACTGGAGGTGGCCGTCTGGTGAGAGACTAGTATTTGTCTCTCAAGAGCCTTTAAAGTTTGGCAACAATTTCTAATTTATTAAGATAGAAAAAACAATTTTTTAAATCAGTAAGAGCGCAAGCTCATCCTTGTTCAGCTGTTAAGGTATCAATAACTTTTATTCTGTAGTATGACTGAGGCTAAATTGTTCATTTAGCTGTCCTATGAAAACCAAAGAAAATCAATGGTTAATGTTTGAAGCGAATTATGATTGTAGTTTTTGAGTGCAGAGGAAGCAAGTTGAGAAGATTTCTACGTTTCTAGAGCGTTAAACATCTCTGGATGGCGGAATGAAGGACGGCAGGGGCAATCCTGATGGATTTTCCTGGTTTGCAGGGTGAGTGTCTCTGACGATGTCATGAGGTGTTTGGAAGAACCCTCCAAGTGACCCGGAGAAGAGCAGGCCTAAAGGTCGTCCATGTGTGGTCTCTTGCAGTGATTTTTCTGAAGTTTGAAGTCATCCAGTTTTAGTCTTCGGGGCATGGGAAAAGGGAAGTCCTATTTTCTTGTGTAAGTGGAAGTCAGGATTCAATCCATTTTATAGATGGGTAACAAAATCTCAGTGAAAATAAACAGGACTAGAATTTAATAATGGGCACACTACAGTTTTCCCCTGAAATACAATCTTCTTATAGTCATTCCCATTTTTACTAAAAATAATACTTTTTTTTTTTTTTTAAACAGGGTCTTCCTCTGGCCCGCAGGCTGTGGTGCAGTGGTGCAGACGTGGTCCACTGCAGCCTCTAATCCCTGAGCTCAAGCAGCCTTCCAGCCTCAACTTCCCAGGTAGCTGGGACCACAGGTGCATACCACCACCTGGCTGATTTTTAAGTTTTCTGTTGAGATGGGGTCTGTCTATGTTGTTTAGGCTGTTTCAAACTCCTGGCCTCAAGAAAGCAATCCTCCCACCTTGGCTTCCCAAAGTACTGGGATTACAGGCCTGAGGCACCCAAGCTGGCCAATTTTTAAAGATCAGTCGTTTCACTAAGCTCGACCTGAATATTTATATAAGTACAATAGAATTGTAATTCTATGTATATTCAAAAATGTGATATTTTAGTCAGAGCTTTGGAAATATCTAACGGGTTTTCTTTTTTTTTTTTTTAATTTTTATTGCATTTTAGGTTTTGGGGTATATGTGAAGAACATGCAAGATTGTTGCATTGGTACACACATGGCAGTGTGATTTGCTGCCTTCCTCCCCATCACCTATATCTGGCATTTCTCCTCATACCATCTCTCCCCAACTCCCCACCCCCCCCGCTGTCCCTCCCCTTCTCCCCCCCAACAGACCCTAGATGGGCTTTTTTGATTTTGTATCATTTAACCTTCATTTTAAAGAATTATTTAGTAAGGAGAAATTTCAAGTTAGACCTTTAAAAACCTCTCTAGCTAAGAAGCCAAGCCAAGGACTTGTCCTGTGTCCTGCTACAAGAAGAACATATTCCTATTGAACTTATGCAAATGCCCGTATTGCTATGAAAGTAGGAATATTTAATAAAAGTTCCCAAATTCTGGACCAATCAGATAGGGAGGAAAAGATAAATGTTCCAATTTTTTTTGTTTACAAAGTGTATTATATCAAATTTCTGCAAGTTATAGCCAGCTTCAGAGAAAAAGGATTCCTCAAATCTGAAAAATAAGGCCTCAGAGAACCAACAATGTTTCTAACAAAAAGGGATACAAATTATAATTATTTTCATCAGCCAATTTAGTTCCAGGTAATTAATTTGTTTTGTTGGATATTGGGTTAGTGGTTTTATGAATCTACCAGTTTTTCATTACTGTTCTGGAAATTCTCACCCTGTAGGAAATGTGATCTTAAGGTTACCAGAAACCTCTACTTGCCAGTCTGTTTTATGACTCTCTTGAAATTTTGTATCATGCAACTGATGGGGAATTTGGTGATTTTGGTGATACATAATGTTTCAACATAATTAGAGTTATGAATGATGACACACTAGCACATATCATATTTCTAGGAATTTCATATAATTTCTGGAATACTCATATCAATAATAAATATAACTTTAAAAAGGCTTAGTACCACTCAATATTTGGCTGTGCCTTCCATGAAATTTAATGTATCAGATAAGCCTAGTTAGTTTTACCATCTCTCTTTCTGTTAAGAGAGAAAACAAATGCTTTTGATATAGTCCAGACATTCTTCGCAAGAAGCCCAGAGAAACTTGGAAAGTTGATTTGAGGTCAAAAAGACTTAATTTAGAATTTGAATTTGGGAGATTGTCAAAAATCTCCAAAGGGTTAAAACACTTGATTAAATGAGATTGTGGATCACTGTGAAACAATGCTGATACAAAAGATTTTGAAGGCAAATACAGAAACTTACACAGGTGTAAAAAACAGCTCTTTTAATATTGAAAAGACCCACTTTTCTTTTCTTTTCTTTTCTTTTTTTCAGACAAAGTCTTGCTCCGTCCCCCAGGCTGGAGTGCAGTGGTGCTGTTCTAGCTCACTGCAACTTCCGCCTCCCAGGTTCAAGCGATTCTCCTGCCTCAGCCTCCCAAGCAGCTGGGACTACAGGCATGTGCCACCATGCCCAACTAATTTTTGTGTTTTTAGTAGAGACAGGGTTTCACCATATCGGCTAGGCTAGTCTTGAACTTCTGACTTCATGATCCACCAGCCTCAGCCTCCCAAAGTGCTGGGATTACAGGCATGAGCCATCGCACCTGGCCAAGACTCATTTTTCTGAAATGATAAAAGACTTTATGTAAGACAGCATACAGCATTGGAAATTATCCTGATAAAACACAAACTCTTTGTTTCCTGGGCCCATTACTTAGAAGTAAAGAAAAAATGTCTTCATAGTCAAGAGCAGACTAATATTTCAAGAAAGCCTTGTCCCTTTAGCAGAGGAAACCTAATTCTTGCTTTGCACTGGTGCATGACTGAGTTTGTTTGTTTTTTTTTAAAGATCTGATGAATAAAAACTATCTAATATTAGTAGTTTGACCACACCTAACATTCCTCTTTAGCTGGCCTCCTACAACTTTCTGTATCTGGTTAGTTTTTGTCTATTTTTCTTCTTTTTTATTCTGAAACAATCTATCTTGCTTTAAGACAAAATTCCTCTTTTTTCCTTAGTGAAAACACAGACCTTTATACCCTTCTCCCTGGAACCACACTGCACTTTCTTTGCATGTGTTTTGCACACAGTTTTCTGTCAGCCCTGTTATTTCTAGTAGTTTCAATTACATACATTACTTAAGATTCCGAATCCTCTTATCCTTCATCTCTAGTGAAAATTAGGAAGAACGTGGTTTCGTCATTTTAAAATAGCACAGGATATGCTCCCCCATGGACCCGAATGTCTCTGACTCCCCTTCAATAAGAAACCAATAATATATAAGGCTGGTCTTCCCTGAGCCTTGACCTTGGCCAGCTCACTCCTTTCCGACACTGATGAGGTTTGGACTTGTGAGGACTTTGTGGCTTTATTTTTAGTAGCACGTGCTTAGCTAAACAAATAGCTTACAAAGACCTCCTACCCGTGGTGTATTCAGTGGGCAAAGCTGAAGCTGTCTGGGCTACAGCATGGAAGGGGACCCCACATCCCACCCTATCAGTCCCACTGCCCTGGTAGTGCCCCTTCCTGAGGACCTCCAGGCTCCAGAGCACCCAGGATCCATCTGCAGTGGCCTCTGCTCTCCGCACCCTGGGGGTCTCTGGTTACCTGGTTCTCTAGGAATGGGCAGAGGTCTTGGGAGCTGCTGGTCCTTCCCTGGGCAGTGCTCTGCCCGAGTGAGATGGGACCTTTGTCCCACCCTGCTCTTGGTGGGGGCTGACCTGAGCTCCCGGCCACCAAGTGGCCTCATTGAGGGGCAGAGAGGAGCGGCCCCCCACCGGTCCATGGACAGCACGCAAACACCTCGCACCCCTCCCTGCCTCTCCCCATGGAGATCTCGTAGCTCAGATCTCACACGGGATTGTGGGGAATGCAGCCGTCCCATGACAGCACGGCCACGGAGCTGGTGGGGAGGGAGGGAGGGCGGGGGTCCCGAGTCCCTGCTGTATCAGGACGCGTCTGAGATCCCTTCCCCCGCTTCCTGGAGCTCACCCTCACTGGACCCAGTGGCCCCCGACAGAGGTCGCACTGGAGGTGGGTGGGGCCGTGGTCACGTGAGCACACAGAGGACCCCATGGCTGGTCAGGGAGGGTAAGGCCAGAGCCAGGTGTCTGACTGGACCTGTCCTTCCAGTGCCGCGCGCCCCACACGAGGGAGCCACGTGCAGTCCAACACAGACCTCGTGGCCCCACGTGGCGCTCCTGCAGGTCCGTCCTCTCCCCTGTGCCACATCGGGCCGTGGGTCAGGCTCCTGCCTCAAGGAAGCCTCCTCCAGACTCGGTGGGAATGGCAGGCCCCCACCAGGGTGGTCTGGCTCCTCTCGGCCCTCCCATTTCCACGTGGCAGCCTTAGGCACCCCCCAGTTCCCACTGGTGCTCATTCAGGGCGACCCCTGGCCTCTGGCCCCTCCCTGGATGCTCCAGCCTCAGCAGGAGCCAGGTGAGGCTTGGCCTCACCCCTTCTGTGGCCAGTGTGGTGGGCCTGTAGGGAGGACAGTGCTTGTCCCCAGGCTGGACTGCACGTCTACAGCACTCTGAACAGGTGGTCCTTCGGGACGGTCTGTGGTCCTCGGGCACAGGGTGGCAGAGGCATGCAGCAGCGGGCTCCACGGAGATGGGACCTGGATCTCTAACCCCAGCCAGGCTGGGCCCTGGACTGGCCACAGCAAACAACAGGGCCTAGGGTGCCACGGCCACAGAGCTGGGCCAGCCCCACAGGGATGCTCCAGTGGCCAGCTGAGCACCCAGCCCACCAGGGAAGACAGCCGCTGGCCCAGCTGCTCCAGGTCTGTGGGGCCTGTCTGGTCCGGCTTTCCTTTCCATGCAGGCAGCAGCTGCAAGGAGCCGTCTCATGATTGCCTTGTGTAAGAATTCTGGAATCTCCCCTCTTCACCTATGCTCTGGCATCGCTGAGTGGTGTTGGAATGCCCTATTCTCCAAGGGTTCATGGAATTCATTTGTTATACTACCTGGGCCTGGGTCTTTTGGAAAACTAGCTGCTTGACCATTTCTCTCTTTTTCTTACGGTGGTTCTATTCCGATTTCTAACTCTCTTTAGTTACTAAAGTTTTAGTAAACCATGTTGCTTTGGAGAATATGTGTTTTATCTGCTTTTCACATTTATTTGCACAGAGTTGAACAAGATAATTACTGACTTATGTTTCTTTTAAGTTACTCTGTTATTTTCACCTTATTTTTTCTTATTTTTGTATATTTCCCATATTACCTTTTTTTTTTAAGTTTCTAACATTTTATCTGTTTTTCTATTTCTTGTTATTTTTGTCAAATCTTTAACTCATTCATTCTACTTAGGATGTTAAAATTTTCATTTCCTTTTTTCCTATAGCATATTTTTTCTTCTTTTCAAAATTGAGTTGAATGCATATTGCATTTATTTTCATTTACTCTTCCTAACTGATGTCAGCATTTAGGGATTTATAGTTTATTGTGTGAACAGTTTTAGTGTATCCTATAGATCTGAATCAGTTGTGATCTCATCCTTTTTTATTATTCTGTATATAACATGCTTTCTTCTTTTCGCTGTGTTCTAGATCTTCTGCAATTTCAGTTTGGGTTTCTCTATTTTCCCAGGGATTCATTAAAAGTACATTTTTTTTCCCCTACAGGTGGTAGAGGCAGGGACTGTTAGTTTTCTGATTCTGTCAGTAAATTCTAATTTTATACCTTGTGTACATAAAGTTGACGGTGCAATTTCTAATTTCAGGAATTTGTTAATGTTTCCTCAGCGGTGCAACATGTTGATTTTTATGACTGTTCCAGAAGGATTTTAAAGGAAGGCGAATTTTTAGTTTTCAGAACATAATGTTTAAGAGGTATCAGTCAGACCTTTCTCATGATCTTACTTCTGTCTTTTACAGTCTTACTGATTTTTAGGCCATTTGATCTGTGATTGGCCTAGAGAGGTAAGGAATGACTCCTGTGCCCCGGGCTGCCTTTCCTCCTTCTCAGGTAGCATTGCCTCATGACTGCGGATGCCCCGTCATTCCGGGGCAGCGATATTCCCAACCCGCGCAGCTGCACCGTGAGGCGAAGCCTTTGCCAGCCTTCAACCTCTCTTTGTCTTGTTTGGAGATTCGGCTGAACTTCAGCGTTTCCTGGTATGAAGACTGTAACCTCCGCGAGCTTTGTTTCTGTCTGGATTTGCTGACATGGTCAGTCCTTTCATTTATGTTATTTTCAGCCTGTCTGAATCTGAATATTCAGCGGACAGTTAGGTATTGTTTGATGATTAATCCTTAGGGTCTCGTTTTCCTAATAGGTGAGTTTAGCTCATCTTTGTACACTGACAGGGTGACACAGCTGCTCTCGGTTTCGCCGTGATGTGTTTTTGTCACGCATGCTTCTTTACCTTCCAAAACTTTCACCAGGTGGCTTGTTTTCTTTGTGTGGGTACAGTGTGTGCAAGTGTTATCAATAACTCCACAGAATATGTGGACCCTTAATTTATTTCAATAGTATTTATTAGTTCACTACTAGTGACATTAATGAACGTGGAATATTATTTTTTTCTACTCCCTGTTTTCTCTATGTAGTCATAATTGATATTAAATTTCTTAGTATTTAGTTTTGTGCTGCTGCATATTCTTATCCTGGTATACTTAATTTAGCAATTGTATTAGTCTGTTCTCGTACTGCTGTAAAGAACTACCTGAGACTGGGTAATTTATAAAGAGAAGAGGTTTAGTTGACTCACAGTTCCGCAGGCTGTACGGGAAGCGTGGCTGGGAGGCCTCGGGAAGCTGACAATCATGGCAGAAGGCAAAGGGGAGCAGCCTGTCTCACAGGCCGGAGCCGGAGCAAGAGAGCGAAGCGGGGAGTGCCACACACTTTCAGACAACCAGATCTTGTGAGAACGCGCCACTGTCACAACAGGAAGGGGGACGTCTGCCCCTGAGATCCAGGATCTCCCACCAGGCCCCTCCTCCAACACTGGGGATTACAATTTGAGGATCTTTGGGTGGAGACACAAATCCAAACCATATCAGGAACGTCAAGCAATATCCTCAGCTATTAAAGATGAGGAAATCAATGTACCTGGCCACCCTTCGCTCACTGTTTGCCACAGCCGCTACCTCCCAGGCTTAAGCAATCCTCTGGTCTCAGTCCCTCCAGCAGCTGGAACTACAGGTACGTGCCGCCTGGTAGGATAGTTTTTTTTTTTTTCATTTTTTGTAGAGGCAGGGTTTTGCCATGTTTCTCAGACTGGTTTTGAATTCCTGGGCTCAAATGATCCACCCTCTTTGGGCTCCCAAAGTACTGGGATTATAGGAATGAGCCACCTCGTCCAGCCAACGTTTATTTCTGAATTCTTAGGACATTTCACAGTTGATATCCTTATTTGCCATAATAATGTCTACATTTGTTTTCATTTTACTCCCGTGATTAGGAGATTGGATGCTCATTTTCACTCTTTTTGCTATTGTTTTTCTGCTTGAGTCTTGCTTCAGCTGACATTTATAGTAGTAAATTTCAATAGCAAATTTCTCAATAAAAATGTATGGACACTATGTTTCTTAAGTTCTTGAATGATTAAAAATATTTTTCACCTTTATACTTACATTTCAACCGTCTTCTAACAGAATATCGCCACCCAAGGCTGGTTGGATTCTTTCCTCCATTAGTGGCTTGATCTTGGAGGAGGCAGGAGGAAGGAGAGAGGCTGGCTGTCTTTAGCATTCTGCTTGAGAAGTCCAGGAAGCATGTTGGCAGATACATGTTGGTGCTGACTGTACAATGTTCTCTGGAACCCACCATGCTGTTTCAATAATTAGAGGCACCTTTTACTTTGGTGAAGTTTTCTTCCTCCTGCCGTGCTTGGGCCTGGGGCCAGCTTGGTCCCAGCGCCCCAGGTCAGCGTGTCTCCGCTTGACTGTCCTCCGGGGGCCTGTGAGCAGCGTCTGCCCAGCTGGGACCAGCAGTGCCCTCCAGCCCCTTGGCCCCGAAGTCCAGATGGCTGATCAGCCTGTCTCATGGTGTGGCCTCGGGCAGGTGCCTTGCCGGCCTGGCGTGGGGTGGGGTCTGTGCAGAGGCTGTGACGGCCTGTGGCCTCGGCTCACGCAGGGTGCTGCAGAAGCAGATGGATGGACTGCCACATAGCTACTGCTGGTGGTGCTGATGATGATATTTCTGTGGCTGTTAGCGACTTCCACCCACTGCTTGTTGGGCGTGTTCTCCTGCCTGGCCTGCTGGGGCCGCTGAGCGAGAACCATAGCCCTCGATCCCAAGAGCGTTACTCTCCTGTAAGGCTCAAGCCTGTCTCTGACGTGGAGGGGCAGGAAGCCTCGTCCGTGCTGCGGAATGTGGGGTGGTGCAGCTGTGGTGGAAATCAGCCTGGCAGTTTCTCTGAAGCCTCAACCGACTTCTCACGCCACCCAGCAACTCCATCCGAGGTGCATGCTGAGTATCCCAAATCCCAAACTCTGAAATCTAAGACTTGCTGAGTGCTGACATGACACAGTGCTCAAAGGAAACGCTCACTGGAACAGTGAGAGTTTCTGACTTTCAGACTGGGATACTCACCCTACCAGAATAACGTAAATGCTCCAGAACTCAAAAACATTTGAGAGCCCAGGCACTCCTGGTCTCCAGTATATCAGATAAGGGACACTCAACTTGTATGGGCCCAAGAGAAGGGAAAACTTAGGTCCACACGTGTTTATGGCAGCATTATTCATAAAAGCCAGACTGATACATGATTAAGCACAGCGTGGCCTCTCCATATGCTGGAACATTACTCAGCAATAAAAAGGAGTGAAACACTGACGTGTGCCATGTGGACAGACCTTGAGAAGAGACCCTAAGTGAGGGCACCCAGTTACAAGGCCTGTGGATGCCCCAGCTCCGTTTCTATAAACTGTCCCGAGTAGACAAACCTGAGGAGACAGAGAGTAGCTTTGCGCTGGCCTGGGACTGGGGGTCGAGGGCGTGGGGTGCTGCTAATGGGCACAAGGTTTCTTTTGGGGATGATGAAAACGTTCTCAAGTTAGATTATGGCGATGGTTGTGCAATTCTGTAAATATGTTAAAAATCGGTCAGGCTCTGGAGGCCGAGGCAGGTAGATCACGAGGTCAGGAGTTCGAGACCAGCCTGGCCAATGTGAAACCCTGTCTCCGCGAAAAATAAAAAAATTAGCCGGTGTGGCAGCACGCACCTGTAATCCCAGCTACTCGGGAGGCTGAGGCAGGAGAATTGCTGGAACCGGGGAGGCGCAGGTTGCAGTGAGCCCAGATCGCACCACTGCACTCTAGCGTGGGCCACAGAGCCAGACTCTGTCTCAAAAAAATAAAATAAAAATAAAAATAAAAAGTGGATTGCACACTTTAAATGGGTGAGGCCACAAAATGGAGTAAAAAAGTCAACACGCCCTCTCAGAGTGAGACCTTGTCTCTAAGCAATAAAAACAACAACATGTTTTTTAAAGCGACATTAACACGATCAGAGCTCACTGCAGCGTCCAACTTCTGGGCTCAGCCATCCTCCAGCCTCAGCCCTTCGCACAGCTGGGATGACAGGCATGCGCCACCATGCCCAACTAAGTTTTTTTTCTTAGAGATGGGGTTTCACTGTGTTGCCCAGAGTGGCCTCCGATGCCTCGGCTCAAGCAATCCTCCCACTTCAGCCTCCCAGACTCCTGAGATTACAGGTGTGAGTCGCCATGCCCAGCCAGCACACCTTTTTCTCTTAACGAGCAAGCCATGAACTCCCCAGTGGAAGGGCGGATCAGCATTTAAAACATGTGCTTCCGTCTACACAGGAGCTTCAAGAGAAATGGGCTCAGCCCACTTGTGTTCATTTTTTCCTTCTTTTTCTCTCTCTTTTTATTTTGAGACTGTCTCGCTCCATCACCCAGGCTGGAGTACAGTGGTACAATTGCAGCTCAGTGCAGCCTTGACCTCCCAGGCTCAGGAGGTCCCCCCTCAGCCTGGGTAGTTGGGAACACAGGTGCCCGCCACCATGCCCGGATAATTTTTGTATTTTTTGTAGAGACGGAGCTTTGCCATGTCATCCAGGCTGGCCTCAAACTCCTGGGCTTGAGCGATCCTCCTGCCTTGGCCTCCCAAGGTACTGGGATTATAGATGTGAGCCACTGCCCCTGGCCTGCTTTTCCAAATACTATTGAAAATTAAATGACGTGGAGAAAGGGAGTCTCATTGCAATCCTCTTAGGTTTTAACTCTGTTAATAGTGTGGAGGAGTGACATTCTGACATTTTGATACCCACATTTCAGGGTTTCTGAATCTTGGCACTGTGGGCATTTTGGCAGGAGCGGTTCTCTGAGGGAGTGGACTGCGCATTGCAGGGGCTTCGGCAGCCCCGGCTTCACCCACGGATGCTGGTAGCTTCCCCTGCAGTGGCAACTATCAGAACCGTCTCATCTCCGGACATTGTCAGATGTGCCCTGGTGGCACGGGTGGGGCCTTGCCCAGGGCTGGGAGCTGCGGCTGTGCTGGGGCACACCTGGGGGCACGGCCAGCTTCTGAAGCTACGTGGGCAGCTCCCTGCAACGCCGTCAAGTCCCCCAGCATGTGGGCAGCTCATTTCCTCACTTGCCCCGCCAGCTGCTGAGGGCTTGCTGGTTAGTTTTTTGCCATTTAGCAGATGTTCCTGGCGCATGTTTTTGCACAATTATTTCCCGAGAATCAGTCTTCAGAAGTGAAATTTTCAGAATTACAGGGTCAGATGTCTGCACATTTTCACTTTTGACAGAAAGAACTTGTACCTCCTAGTTCGTGGAAGTGCTTGTGAGGCCAGCACAGCAGACGGAGAAACCGTGAGCCGCCAGTCTGACTGGTTTCCTTATTCAGGAGAGACCGATGGTCTGACAGAAGGAGCTGTTTCACAGGAAAGATGGCAGCGGGGATCAACGCACCGTTCTGTGAATCTTCGCTTGACTTTTTTAAAGCCAACAATGGCTTTTCCTCTCCGACACGTTGCTCAGAGTTTCTTTAACTTTGCACGTTTTGGAAATTACTCTCAATTTTAAATTTTAACCTGCCTTGAAAATGGTGCCCTAGGAAACCACTTCAATTCAATGAGAAGCTCCTGAATGTCTGGAAAGCGTCATGCTTACGAGGCTGCTCATTTTGGAAAGGATTTTATAACTACGCAAAGGAAATCACGAAACGGAGCATCTTCCTGGACAGTTTCATCTCAGGCACCCACTGCGGCCCCTCCCAGCCAGCAGCCCGAGCCTGGTTCACACTCAGCCCCTGCGGGAACTCCCGCCAGGCCGGGCTCTGCAGGCCACAGTGGTCCACACGTCCACAGCCCCGCAACAGCCCCGCAACAGCCCAGCTCTCACCAAGCTTTGCCTGGGGTCTCCCCCCGCCCCCCAGGACCACTGTGCCCCTGAGCTCAAGAAGCAGGCACAATCCTAAGAGCAAAGTTTCTGGGCACACCTCCTCCCAGCGGGACCAGACACTGGGGGCCTTTCCTGGGAGCAGGGGCAGGAGGGGCTGGTGGAGGCTGGCATTTTGAGCCCCTGGACGATGGATGGCCCTGGGGCTGGGTGAGGATGGGCTGAGCAGAGGGAGCCCGTGGCAGCAAGGCTGTGAGGACCCCACGGCAATGGGTGGTGGGAAGGAGAGGTGCCACAGTGAGGGGATTGGGTGGGGATTTGGTTGAAGGCAGACCTCTGCTCACTCAAGCACTGGTGGGGGTTCTGGGGACTGTGTTCTTGGGGAGGCAGTCTGGGGCAGGGGATGTGGCTGGAGCTTGGATCCAGCCAGGGGCCTTCGCTGTGAGGAGGGGTCCCCTGAGTCCTCTGGAACCTGGAAGTGGTGGGGCAGGGGTGGAGCAAGGACCTGGGCTGCGATAGGCACCGTCTGTCTTCCTTCCCTGCCCAGTCCAGATACGGTGAGAGTGAGTCAGGGAGGACATAAGGCCAGGGCAGATGGGGGCTCACAGGGCAGGATCCCTGAGCCGGGGGCAGGGGTGGAGGCAGAGGGCAGAGAGGCAACTGCAACAGAGGCAACGGGGCTCCTGCCGGGAACCTGAACCCAGAGTGGAGAGCTCAGCCTGCAGGGAGGGGCGTGCTCTGCTCTGGGCCTGGGGCGTGGGAATCCCGGGGTGCAGGAAGAAGGAGGGGCTGTGCACCCCTCCTCAGGGTGGATCCCCAGAGGCAGGTTCTCTCCTGAGTCCTCTGCACTGAGACAGACAGGTGGCTGGACTCAGGGGGACACAGGCTTAGACTTGAAGGTGGGGGTGGGTTAGCCTTCTGGCAGGGGCTGGAGAGCCGGGGTGGGGGCTCTGCTGGGCGAGGTGGGCACTGTCTGGGGAGCAGGGGGGCCTCGCACCTGGACTTGGAGTGGGGAGTGCCAAGAGAGGAGGGGCCTTGTCTCTGAAGGTTTCTTCTCCCAGGCTGTGGGCTCCCTCCCTTTCTCATGGGGGTCCCGGGTGTGCGGGGTGGGGTCTGCTTTTTGCTGGTTGGAGGCTCTGCCTTAGGCCTTGGGATCCTCTGAGGGAGATTTTCACCCCCTCTCTTGGGCTCTGATTAAATGCCTGGGCCCAAATTGCCTCTGGCAGGAAGGTGGTGACAGAGAGATAGACACAGAGGGGATCTTTGGGATCAGCCTGGGGGTCAAGCCACTGTGCTACAGGCTGTGCCTTGGGGTCCCTGAGGCCGTGAGATGCTCGGGGTGGCTGCCACACTGCCCTCCTCTCAGAAATGACCCTCCTGCCTCCTGCTCAGCGGGCACATGTTCCCGGTTCCTTGCCGGCTGCCCCATAGACACAGGGGTTCCCACTCCCCCACTCTGTGGCACAGGGATCCTAGCCGGCTGTTGTTCAAGTTTCCTAGGGGGCTTTTGTAACAAGTGACCTCCGAACCAGTGGCTTAAAATAGCACGAGTGACTCCCTTACAGCTCTGAGGGGCTGAAGTCCCCCAGCTTCAGCTGCATGGCTGCCCCTCTGAGGCTCTAGGACGTGGAGTCAGTTTCCTGACTTTTCCACGGGAGAGTCAGGTCGTCTTTTCTGGACTCCCAGGTGATGGCCCTGCTCTGGGCAGTGGGATGAACGCCGAAGGACTCATCCACCCTCGCCCCAACTCATCTGCAGACTGACAGGCAGTGGACGGGCTCTCAGAGACCCTCAGGAGCTTCCATCCCCCCAGCAAACTGCATGACCCATGGCCGTCCACGTGACTGCAGGGTCAGGTCACGTCCATACACAGCACTCACCCAGAGCCCTCTCTGCAGGCATCCCGCACACTCACGTGATGTGCCCTGGATGCCAGCTCATAAACACACCCAGCCAAATGCCCTGAGGTTGCATTCCCCATCCCAGCAGAGAGCCTGCTGGACCCTCCCCAGAGCCCAGAGCGGTCCATGTGCCTTCTCTGGGCTCACGCAGGCCTTGGGGGTTGTGGTGGTGGTGGTGCTGGTGGAGGGTGGCTCCCAGCTCCAGGGACAGCTGACCTCTCTGGGCGTGGGCTTTGTGCCTCCCAGAGGGTGCGCGCTGGAGAGAAGCAGCTTCCTGCTGTAGCCTGCCCGCTTTGATGTGCCGTCCTCCATCCTGGTCTTGTCTGTGCAGACAGCGACCGCCCCACCTCCTGTGCTGTGGGTCCCTGAGAGCAGTGGGGCAGGTGCAGGGACCCAGCTGGGCTACCTGACCTGTCCTGAGTTCAAACCCCTTCTCTCCCTGTTCCTTCTTCCCTTGATCTCCGGGACCCTCCCCACCTGGACCCCAATCCTCAGATGGAAAAGCTGAGGCTGAAAAAGACAACACATGCAGGAAAAATTGCGGGCAGGGCCTGGGGCAGCAGTGTCTGGCTCCTGGTCTGGAACCCTGCTGGCCCTGCCTATGGCTGGGACACCACCCCTGGCCCTTCCCTGGGCTCCCTCCTCTCTCCAGGGCCCCAAGCCAGCTGCCCTGGTGGCATCGCCCAGGGCTCCTCTGTAGAGGGGAAGGCTGTGCCTCAGAGCTGTGGAGCTCACCTTGTATGGAACAGCTCTGGAGAGAGCAGAGAGCAGGCCACCAGGGTAGGCGGCTAGTCAAGGATCCCAAATTTAGCCAGTGCTGAGAGCGGCTTCCAGCCCTGCCCTTCCCTGTCCTGACCTGCCCTGCCCCCACAGGCTCCTGTTAAGCCCCTGAGTCCTGTGTCCAGGCTGGTAAGGTCCTGAGTCCTGTGTCCAGGCTGGTGACCCCTGAGTCTTGTGTCCAGGCTGGTGAGGTCCTGAGTCCTGTGTCCAGGCTGGTGGCCCCTGAGTCCTGTGTCCAGGCTGGTGACCCCTAGGTCCTGTGTCCAGGCTGGTGACCCCTGGGTCCTGTGTCCAGGCTGGTGACTCCTAGGTCCTGTGTCCAGGCTGGTGACTCCTGGGTCCTGTGTCTAGGCTGGCAGGCCCCTGAGTCCTGTGTCCAGGCTGCCCTGGTCACACCTTACCTCCCAGTCCAGGCTTCTAGGGACTGAGGCAGTACTCTGGCCCACATCCCTATGGAAAGCCAAGGGCGCTGTGGTCATAGCGGGTGGCCTTCACTGTGGGTTGGTGCGTCTCTGGTGTTCACTGGGCAGGGCCCTTGGTGGGACGGGGCCACCACTGGGTGAATTCCCAGTCCGTCCTTTCTCCTCACTGACCCTCCTGGTTACAAACGATGCACCCCTGGGCAGGCTGGGGAAGCTGGAGAGGGCACCCCTGCTGCCGGCCCCCAGGGTGGGATGGGGGAAGCTGCCTACTCCTGTCCCCTGCCCTCCCCTCAGGGCAGGGCCAGCCTGGGCCTGGCTGCATGGAAAGGGGCACAGGAGGCCAGGAGGACACGCTCCCTGCCCCACGGGGTGTAGGGCAGGGGACAGGGAGGATGGCCTTCTCAGCTGCCTCAGGGCCACGGGTCTGCGAAACTGATTTCCAGAACTGCTGGTAGCTCCAGAAACAGACGAGTGGATGGGAGGGGTAATCTCAGCTTCAAATAATAACCCAAGTGAGGCTAAGGGGATTCAAAAGTTAAATGCAGAAATAAAACTATGGCCAATTCCGAGGTAAGATGTGTGTCTTAGGTCAGAGTCTAGAAACACCTCTGGGTTGGAGGCCTGTTGGGGATACGCCAGGTCCATACCCTGGGGTCAGGGCAGCAGTGCGGGAGGGAGCAGCGGGGCGGGAGCAGCTGCTTGGAGACTTCCTGAGACTCCTGCCCTTCCCCTTCCCAGGTGTCCATCCTGGATAGGGCCGGGCCTGGGGCTTCACACCCTAAGACCCACCAGTCACTGGCGTGGCTGCCCAGAAAGCGCGTCCCCCAGGCACTGGCTTCCCTGGCTGAGGTCACCTCTTGGGAGGGGTCTCCTAAAGCCACGTGGCTGCCGTGGGGCCCACCCGTGGGACGGAGTGGGCAGTGCCCTGGCCCTGACTCTCGGTGGAGCCCGTGACGTGAGGAGAGCTGGTCCTGCTCCGGTCAGGAGGGTGGGGTGTGCGCTTCCGCTGGGCTTGACTCACCCCCAGGGCGCGGCAGATACACGGGGCCCTGCTGGTGCCCTCCTGGCCTTCAGTCTTCACTTCGTATTTCTATACTTATGTTTATTCTAAAAGTAATACAAACTTGGTTACAAAACATCTGGAAAAAGAGGAGAAAAATAGCTGAACACAAGCAAGGTTAGCATATTTGGAGAATTTTCTGCTAGTTTCTCGCCCTGATGAGGCATTTGTATTTGGCTGTAATTGGTGTGTAGAGCTGGGAAGGCTGCTCTTCCATCAAGCCCCAGACTCCACACAGACTGGACAGGCTACACACACCTGGACAGGCTCTCTACACACCTGGACAAGCTCCACGCTCACCAGGAGAGGCTCCACACACACCTGAGCAGGCTCTATGCTCACCTGGAGAGGCTCCACGCACACCAGGAGAGGCTCCACACTCACCTGGAC
>PVKV010034460.1:0-17665 GCA_004027835.1 Alouatta palliata | reverse complement strand
CCCCACCCACCCGTCCACCCACCCACCCACTCACCCATCCACCCACCCACCACATCCACTCATCCATCCACCCGTCCACTTATCCATCTGTCCATCCATCCACCCATCCCACCATCCACCCGATCTATCCTATCCATCCACCCATCTGTTCTTCCATTCAACGAACGCTTCATGAGAGGAGAGACCCACCCTCCGGAACTGACCCCGCCGCCCAGCTCAGGTCTCCTGGCATGGTTATTGGACTGCCTGGTCTAAGTCTGACCATGTGGGGTCCTGGTGATCACATCGACACCTCCTAGGCTCTACTCTCCAGGGTTGGGCCTGGGCCTCTGCATTTTCAGAGGTCCTCTGAGGGCCACATATTGCTTTCTTCCACAGGCTCTGAAGGCCCAGACAAGGAGCTGACAAAGCAGTGGATGGTGGCAAGGTTCTGCCAGGATCCCAGCCGTGGCTCTGGGGGTGCAGAGACCTGAGCAGAGGCCTCCGAGCTCTGCCCATTTCCCACCAGCCCGACGCGACAAGGCCCATCAAAGCCAGAGTTCTGGAATGTAGACATTTGGGGCTACAGCTCCTTATGGACAGGGGAGTCCTGGGGACAAAGTCCCCAACACTGTGCACCCTTTTCTGGGCCAGCAAGACCAAGGTCACTTGTCCCCAAAAGGAGGGCTCCAAAGTCGGGACCGGCCACCTGGATCCCAGCTAGACCTCCTGGCTCTCCTTTCAGCCCCTTCCCCAAGTCCCTGCCCGGCTTGAGCTCCAGTCAGGACTCACATCCTTCCCTGTCTCACTCACAGGGGCCTTTCCAGGGTCAGTGAGAGGCCCTGGGGACCCCCTCTGGCCCAGGCCACACAGCAAGAGGGGAACTGCTGGCCAGGGTGTGGGTGCAGGAATGGCTGGAATCCTTCCAAGGTCTCCTCGTCTTCCCCCCCATGCACCCGCGTTCCTGCACCTGGGCACTGGGGCTGCAGAGCTGCTGAACTGCATGGGGGATGCCTCGCCCATAGACCTGGTTCGTGCTAATGGTTTTTCAGGGGTGCTCTGGTGTACCCGGTCCCCTCCTCCCAGCTGGCCTGATTAGCAATGAGCACAACTCTGGGAAAATCATTAATTTCTATCCCTCAAGTTTACTTCTGGGAAAGTTTGCCAATTAACTTGGCAAGCTGAGGCTCCTAGAATAAAAGGCAAAGGGAGGGAGAGGCCCCGGGATGGCCCTTGGTGGGACCGGCAACAGGTGCAGACTCCATCCTCAGGAGCAGGAGCAGGAGCAGGAGCGGGGGTGGGGGCGGGGGCGGGGAAGTGGCCTCAGACAGGGCCCGGGCCACTGGCTCCGAGCGGCCTGAAGTGGAATGAGGAGGTGCCCTGAAGCCCCCACCCACCCACCATACCAAGGCTGGCCCCACACGGGGCTGCGCTGCATCTGGCTAAAACTCGTGGGAGTCTGGGGGTGGGATGCAGGGGCACCTGGGGGCCCTGGCTCTGGCAGCGTCCACATCTGGGCACTGAACACACAGGCTATTGATGGCTCTGAAATAACAGGGGCTGAGGGCAGCCGGCAGATCCTGGGACCACCACGGCTGGGCATGTTCCCGTCCAACAGTCCCCAGCTCTGGTCCTTCTAATACTTCCGTGTGTGGATGTGTGTGTGCGTGTGACAAGTTCTTCCTGTCTCCCAGGCTGGAGTGCGGTAGCCTGATCACAGCTCACTGCAGCCTCAACCTCCTGGGCTCAAGCAATCCTCCTGCCTCAGCCTCCTGAGTAGCTGGGACCACAGGCATGTGCCACCAAGCCCAGGTAGAGATGGGGTCTCCCTATGTTGCCCAGGCTGGTCTCAAACTCTGGAATTCAAGTGATCCTCCAGCCTCAGCCTCCCAAAGTGCTGGGATTATAGGCATGAGGTGCCAGGCCTGAGCCCCTCTTTTGTGCAAAGCCAGGACCCCCACCCCCGGTGCTGGGCTCCACACTCCCCCAGAAGGCCTTCCCGGTCTCTTCCGTCTCTGACCATGCATGTGAAGCCGTCGCTTTGGCTCAGTTACTGGGGGTGAAGTGCTGCTGTCACGATCTCGGCTCCTGCTTGCCCTGAGGTCTGCGGGCGGGTTGGGGAGCAGGCAGTGGGGTAATGCCCTTCCCAGCCAGGCAGTCTCTGCACAGTGGGTGTGCAGCCTTAGGGAGGCAGATGCCAGGTGCAGAAGGAAGCCAAAGGAGACCCACCTGGAGAGGCTTCTGTGCCCTCAGGCTTTGGCACTGCCTACAGGGCCCTGGCTGGGCAGACAGCGCCAGGAGGTACACTGGGCTCTCCCAGGCTGGAAGAGACAACCAATCCCTACATAGGGGGCTGCTTCCTCCGAGGCCAGATCCAAGGCCGAGCTCCTGGTGAGGGGCCAGAGGCACTGGGCCAGCTGCTTCTTCACCCAAGGGACCTGCCCAGCTGCCTGCAGGGGTGTGGGGAGTGAGGGGCGCCACGGTGCCCAAGTTCCCAGGGTCCCCAGGAAGTGGTCCTGCCCAGCAGGCTTCCAGATGGCTGGCTCGGGAATGCTTCCCCAGTCCCACTCTACAGTGGCCAGGGACAGAAGCGCAAGGCCATGGCTGTGCTCTCCACTCGTCTGGCACTTCCCGCCACCTGGGCTCTCTCACCTCCCAGCCCCTCCGGCAATGTCCCACCAGCCCCCATCAAGCCCCAGAAGGACTTAGAGACGTGAATTAAAACAAATTGCATTCAGAAATTACAAATAAGGGCCATTTTATCATTTTCTATTGCATAACAATCATTAATAAAGTGTAGTCGCTGCACCTTAATTGCCCGGAGTCCGTGCAGGCTTGGGATGCCACTACCACAGCCTCACACATGGGGTAACACAAGCGTAAATACATTTATGGGCAGGACGAGGGGCCTGGGAGAGGGCCCTGCCGCCACGGTGCAGGGCGGGTCCTGTGCCCTCCGCCAAAGGAGCTGCTGCCTCTTGGTGATGACGATGATGATGGGATGGGGGCTCCTGGGACTCCCACTGGGGTGGGATGAGGGGGGCTGAGACCCTCCTGCCTCCCCTTCCTACACAGGAGGACAGGGAGATGCAGGCACAGGATTGGCTGTGAGGCCCCCCACCACACAACCTGGACCCCGATGACAGGGAAGCAAAACAGGAGCTGAGACCAGCTGGCCTGGCTGCCCAGAGCCCTTCCTGGGTTCAGCCTCTTTCCTGGGCTTCTCGTCCCACTGGAGGAAGGGCCAGGAGGACAGAGGTCCTTCCTCTTTCCACACTAGGCAGCCACTGTCTGCAGGGACGTGTAGCCTGAAGCTGGGGTCACGCCTGTGCGCAGCAGCCAGGGGTCCCCAACTGCCCTTGCCAGACAGGTGGACCCAGCAATGCTTGCCACCTGAACCACTGCATGCACAGCCTGCCAGGGGGGGACAGCAGCACTGGTGGGTGGGCTGTGTGCGGAACCCACCAGGAATCGGACACCACTTGTGCTGGAACCCCTTCCCCTCCCCTTCCTCCGTCCCCTCTTCCACCCCAGGGCCCAGGCCGGTTAATCTTTAACCACTTCTGGGCTAGCGCTGACCCCAAAAGCAAACACAGCAGGATTCCTGCGGAAGAGACATGTCTTCCAAGTAGGGCTGGGCAACGGTATCTTTTTTTTTCTTTTGAGATGGAGTCTTGCTCTGTCGCCCAGGCTGGAGTGCAATGGTGCAGTCTCGGCTCACCGCAACCTCCACCTCTCGGGTTCAAGAGATTCTCCTGCCTCACCTCCTAAGTAGCTGGGAATACAGGCACTGGCCACCACGCCTGGGTAATTTTTGTATTTTTAGTAGAGACAGGGTTTCACCATGTTGGCCAGGCTGTTCTCAAACTCCTGACCTTGTGATCCACCCGCCTTGGCCTCCCAAAGTGCTAGGATTACAGGCGTGAGCCACTGCCCATCCTGCAGAGGAGTCTTAAAGGAGGTACTGGGTGAGGGTCACTAGGGAGGGCATTGGGTGGGTGGGGTGCCTGGGCCTCTGCCTCATTCATGCTGGAGAAGAAGCTGTTTCTTCCATTTCAGAGCTGCAACCTTTCCCAGGCGTGACCAGGGGCCAGGGGCAGGGATGGCAGGCAGAAGGGGCCGGGAGACCCAAGGCCAGAGACCTAGGAGCCTGATGTAAGGCTCTAAAGGCCGAGGAGGGGGCTAGGGCCAGAACAAGGGAGGAGGTCCCCATCGCACCTTTCGGGCAGAAGTGTCCCTGGAGAAAGCAGGGGAGGGGGGCGCTTCCTCCAGAAATCCGCCAGGCTATTGTTACACGTTCTGAGGCCAGGGAATTTTTCCAGGAGGTTGTGACAACCGAAAATAATAATAATAACGCCCCTCCCCCAACAGCAGGGATTCTGGAAAAAACAGCTGCTGCCCTTATCGGGGCCGAGGAAAAAACAAGGTCAGGCGCTGCGAAGATTTAATTTCAGGCGCGTCCCTGCAGCCCGCCGGCCACGCACCACACGCACGTGTCCTCCTCGCGCGGGGTGGCGGCCGCGGGAGCCACGTGGAGCAGCCTCTGTCCCTCCGGCCGCGGAGGACCTAGGTGCATGAGCCCAGCGGAGGCCACGCTTGGCTCCCGATATCGCGGCCGGGGTCTCAGGCTGAGCCCCGCTCCCCGAAGCTGTCGCTGCAGTTCCCGCCTGGAGACAGAGATGACCAGGGGAAAGGGTGGGCCGAGCTCGGCCTGCCGTCTGTCCATCTGTCCCCAACTCCGGGGGGAGCTAAATCCGTCTTCAGCAAACCACGCAAAAAAGGCGGGGGGCTGAGGCCTCCGTGACCAGGAGAATAGGTCAGAAGTGACAGCAGAGTGGGCCGTTGAGACCTCCAACCCCGTCCTCCGTCGGCCTGGCGCGCCGCGAGGTGGGGAGGCCACTCGGAGGCGGGGTCGCCTGGGCCCGGGAACCTCCTCGCGCCGACGCCTCCTCCCCACGGCCGCACGCGCCGTCGGGCGGAAAGGGGCTCGGGGGTGGGCCCGGGGGGCGCTGGGTCCCGCTCCCGCTGCCGGGTCTCCAGGAGCGCAGTTGTTTTGCACAACGAAGATCCTGCCCGGTGTCCCACTGAGGCTGCCGCTCCGCCCGCCAGGGCCGGCCCGAGGACGCACGCGGGGGCTTTAGAGGGCGCTTCCGCCGCCATGCGCGCCCTGGGGAGCCGTGCGGTCGTCGCTGGCAGGCAGAGGCTTCGGGCCCCGTGGGTCAGAATGTCGACGTTTCAAACGAGCCAGGGGAGCGGGCCGAGCCTGAACCGGGAAGCGGCGCCGCGTGCGCAGGGCCGGCGAGGCCTCCGGCCGGCCAGGGAGGGAGCCCAGCTCTGCCCCGCGTGAGCGTGTGTCTCCAGGGCAGACACCGACACGCACAAATAATGCTCCATATTCCCCAAACTGAGGGATTGGGAGTCAGGAGCGAGGATAGGGGAGGGGACAGGGTCCAACCCGCTGGTTTTTTACTTTAAAAATTACATATTTTATGTCACGATCGCTTTTCGTTAAGACCACAAACATCCAATTTGGCTTGGCGTAATAAAATCAGCCGGGGCTCCCTTAAACCTAGCCATTCCGATGAATTAAGTTGTGAAATCTAATCTATTATATCCATAAAGGAGAATGCTTTCATTGTAAATTCAGGTTATAAAGAAACTATACCTGGGCCGCCGGCCTCCCTTTCGGATTTACTACTTGAAGACTTATCAAATTACTTCAAAATGCTAGGTTCCCCCTCCATATCTCATGGCAACAAAAATTAATCTAATAGTAGGAAAGGTCAAAAACAACCTCCACAACAAGCGGATATAATTTTTAAAAGACATCCTCCCCCATCCCCGGACGTCTTCTCCGTGTTTTCTCAATTAATTCCGAGTTTTTAAAAAAGCGAAACGCGCCACGACTTCCTTCAGGTTCTCCCCTGCTCCACGAGGCGTCTGGGCGCAGCTCCCGGGTGGATCGCACGTGGGCCGGGAGACCCCGGGGGTGGGGGCGCCCGGACGTCAGCGGGAGGCGTGGGGAATGCCGTGGCTCCGCTGCGAACCTGCGCCCCACCGTGGCCCGCACACCTGGGCCGAGCTGGGGCCGCCTCCGGAGCCCCTCGCTGGCTGCTGGGCTCCCGGCTCCGCTCAGCAAAGGCCGGGCCAGACAAAGGAGTCACCAAGGAGGGGTTAATCCACTCCTCACCCTTCTCATGAGGCGCGGAGGAGGGGAGATCCGGTCCCCAATAATAGGTTTGGTTTCACCCGCGGGGTGCGGGTATCTGCTGCCCTTTCCTGGGTGAGGGCAGGGCCCCTTCCCCTCCACCTTCGTCCACTCCTGGGCATGATACCCTGGCTGGGGCCGGGGGCGTCTGGCGCTGGCCAGAAGTCGGGGACACCGGGGACTCTCCGCCCTGCTCCCGAAGAGGGGCATTGCGGAGACGGTGAGGAGTATCGATACGTCCCTAAGTTCCCAGGGAAGAGAGGCCGCGGCTTTTGTCAGGTCTCGACGAAGATTTATGAGACGAGGGCCGAGCATGGCCCGGCCAGGCCGAGGCCGCCCGCGCACCCAGGCTAATCTTTGATTTCCATCTAATTATTTTTTTTTCTGCCATCTCCAAGTCGGTGTCCGGAGAGGTGAACAAAGGGAGGAGGGTGGGGGATGGGGGCGCCAATCGGTGCTGAGGGGGTCGGTCCAGGGACCTTCCACCTCAGTGGGGAACCCTGGGTGCCCCCGCTTCCACCCAGTGCAGGACCCAGGAGGATGCACTTGGAAGGGTGACCGGACTGGCGCTGTCGGGGACCTGCTCTGCGGGGTGGCTCTTCCAGACACTAGGTCCGCGGCAGGTCTTCTAGGGAGGGGTCCTTGCAAACGCCTTTGGACGGAAAGAGGACGGAAAGAATATGCTCCTTTAAACTGCAATTAAGTGTGTGCAGGTCGGGGGGCCGATTGTGTGTGTGTGGGGGGGGTGGTTCGCCAGGCCCGGTTCACTCCATCGGAGCCAGCAGTTCAGCCCTAGGCCGGTAAGGCCGAGGGAAACGGGATTTCTTCTCTTCCCGCACGGAAAAGATCCATCCAAGCGGGTAAGAGAGAGGCGAAGCTTGCATTTTTCATGCTGAAAAAAATTCAACATGGAAAATCATTTTATTGGTCACTACCCATAAGTAAACTAAAAACAGGGATAATTAGAGTGTGGGGATTTGGAGGGACCATAAATCTGCGGCGCCTTTTCCACTGGAATCAGGAGCCTTTATGGCTTGTTGAGTTTTATTTTGAGAGAAATGAGATCCCTGCCTTTGGTGCAGGCGGGTGTGCACTCCGAGCGCCGCGCAGGGGCGGGGGGATGGGGAGCAAGGGGACTCGCGCAGCCAGGGCGCCGCAAACCCCGAGTCTCTGTCCTCGAGGGCGGGAGGAGAAACCGTGCTGTGCCCCAACCTCTCTGGCCCCCAGGATCCTTCTCTCCCCAGCTCAGAAACCGCGACTTGGGACGAGCTGGGGGAGGTTCCCAGGGCCGAAAACCGGGCCTTGGGTACCAAACCCGACTCTAGGCGGGGATTCGCTTTGTCCCCACCCAAACTCTGGTGAGGCGTTTGGGAGCGCGAGGGGACTGGGAGGCGAGGGATTTTTAGAACGTTCTTCTTCCGGCTTCCGAGCCCACCGCCCATCGGGTGTCCTTCGCCTCCGCCCTTTGTTCTAAAGTGGGGAGGGGGGAGAGGGGAGAGGGGAGAGAAAAGCACACAAAATCACCCCCACCCCGCCGTCAAATTCTGAAATTTCCAATTTTCCACAAAATGGCCAGGAATCCATTTCATTCCATAGGGGTTTTATCCCCCACCAGGTGGAGGCCAGCTTTCCAACCTCCCACACAAGCAGGGTCCTTTCCCGCTCCTCAATCTTCAACCCCAATCACCCCAAATGCAAACAGCGTGTGAAACCCCATCAATCAGGTAAGACAGTGAGACCTCTGGCTCAGCTGCCTCTAATTTGGGGAAGAGAAACAGAGTCCCTTTCGTCAAGTAACCCCAAAATAACAGCACCCCTTCCCTTCAGCCCGCTTCCACCGCAGCCTCGCCTTTGTTGTAAGACCCCTGTCCTTCCTAGGAAGGGGGCGGGGAAGGCTACAGGCTCACATTCCGAAGAGTTCTGTCCTCAAAACTGTTGAAGATTCTTTTGTTTGAAGTGGGCATGGGGGAGGGGAAGGAGCCCGTTCAGGCTACCCGGCCCCCTCGGACCCCACAGAATACCCGCAAAGCGCATGGGCCTCTCCGTTAATAACCGTGCAAGTCCGGGGCTCCTGGGGCTGGGAGGGCTGCTCCAGGACAAGGGGAGCTGCCCGCCAGACTGGGGCCAAGATCGGGTTGCCCCAACCCAAGCTTCCTCCGAAAATAACCCCCTCAAAACTGAGCATCACTGCTCGAAAAAATCCAGATTTTCCTGGAGGACGGGGCGGGGAGGGTTGCGGAGAACAAAGCTCCGAGGCCGAGGCAGGGCGCACCGCCTCCTGGGCGAATTCAGGCGGAGCTGCAGAAAAGAGAAGCTTTTCCAAATGGGTGCCCGCTCCGAGCCCACGGGGAGGTGGAGGAGGGTCCCCGGTGGAAGCTGCGGGACACCTTGGGCCGGGGTCTACCCCGCGTTCGGCGGTCCCCTGGACCCCGTAGAAAGACACGTTTGCAGCGAAAGGCTCTTACACACCAGCCGGGATTTTATTCGTTCCCTACCTTGAGTGCGCTCTGGGAGCGCGGGAAACAAGGAAAACGCACGTACCTGGCGGCGCTCCGAGGGCGGCCTCGCGGGCCCTCCGCTGGCGAAGGCCCCCAGAAGCCACTCCCCGCCCGGCTGCTCGCCCCGCGGCCAGTCCCTCCCTCCCCGGCGACGCACCCCGCCGAGCCAGGGCTCCAGGAAGCGCAGGGAGCTGGAGGCCCGGCTCGCCTTTCCGGGCGCTGCGTCCGTCTTCGACCGCCAGAGCCCGCGTCCCCTCCCCGGCCCGGCCCACTGGAGGGTCCCGCGGCGGGTCCGGGCTCCCGCGTTCCCAGGTTCCCGGCTGAGCTGCGGAGACGGACGCGGAGCCCTCGGGGAAGACGAGGCGGAGGCGGCCGCCGTCCGGGCAGGAGCCCCGGGGCGGGAGTGGTACAGGGCGGAGAAGGCGGGCGGAGGGGCGGGCGGCCTCCCCGCTCCCCGCGCCCGCCGCCCTCCGGGGCGCCCAGCCCCACCCACGTGGAGCCGCCCCGCCCCCGTGAGGGAAGGCGCCCGCGCCCCGCCGCAGTACCGCGTCTGGCGGTCCCGGGCGCGAAACGCTACGCCCCTCCCCCGCGCCGCGATCCCCGCCTCCCCAGCGCTCGGCTCCCGACCGCCCCGCCCCCAACCCCGCCCAATCGCCGCCCGCCGCTGCCGCTCCCTTTGTCTGAGCCGCCGGCGCAGGCCAATGGGATTGCGCGGAGGCGCCGGCGGCTTGGCCAATGGGCGGCCGCGGGGCGTGGCTGGCGGGAGGCGCTGCAGCCGGCCGGAGTCCGCCGGAGGAGACCCGAGACGGCCGCGTCCTCGCGTGCGCCCCGTACGCCCAGCCAGAGTCGGCGCGCTGCAGCGCTGTGGGTATCCGGCCCTCCCTCCGCAGTCGGGAGAAGCGCTCCAGAGTCGGGAGGGAGGTGGGAGGAGTGACCCCGAGTCGGGGCTGCGGGGAGCGGGACAGCCGCTTGGATGGTCACGGTCAGCCCCGGGGCCGGAGAGGGTTCGGTTCGAGCAGCCTGGGGCGCGCCCTGCTGTGCAGGTTTCCGCGAGGATCTGCAGAGAGCCGTGCAGCGACGCAGGCCCCCGGAGGGAAGGAGGGTGCCTGAGCTCGGACGAGCGATACTGCGCTGTTCTGTGACTCCGGACAAAGGGATCCTGGAGTCCAAGGAGTGCGTCCCAGGCCCCGAGCCCGGGCACGGTCGGTGGGATTGGTGTCCTCTGCCTCAGGCTCACTCCGAATGGGAAGTGACCCTTTTCCTCTGAGCTGGGTCTCATTGAGGGGAAATGCCAGGACACCTGCCCCAGGGCCCAGGGACTGAGATACGGAGCGGAGCACAGCCAGGCGATGTGGCCTGTGCCCCGCGCCCTCCCCACAGGGGGTCTTACAGGCTGGAGCGCACATCCCCCCTGGAACAGGGGGTGAGGGAAGAGACTCCTGGGCCCTCAGCCAAGCCCTGTAGGGCAGCGGGGGTGGAGAATGCCTGGACCACCTTGTCTTGTTATTCCCGATTGCCTTCGGCCACGACAGGGGAAAAAATGACAAGACTGTCTTTGGGATGCCAGAGAACTGGTGAATGTGGCCTTCTCTGTAACAAACATGTGAAGCGGGGTGGTCTGTTTCTAGGTGGAGGACTTCCGTCCGCTGGTCCCTCATCTTCCTTAAAAGTAACGGGCAGTCTTAATTCCCTGAGAAGGAGACACACGTAGGTGTCAGTGGTCCCAGGCCTCAGGGAACGTGCTTTTCACATTTTCCTAGATTTCCAAACCTTGTCCAAGTGAAATCACAAACCAGAATAAAAGCAGGAGCCAAGCAGTCCCTGGCCGTGAGATTTCAGAGGACCCCTCCCTGCAGGTTCCATACATCCCAGCAGGGTAAGTTAACGGCATGGCATGGCAGAGGAGACAGCACCAGGGAACAGTCTTGCCACAAACACCTCAGGACCTGCTGGGGTACTGCTGGCCAGCCGGGGCCTTCTCAGTCCCTGTGTCCCTGGCACTGTGGTCACCAAAGCCACCATCCAGCTCAACTCCTGTCGCCAGAGCCACTAGACAGCAACTTCTAAGCCTCCACCCTGGGGTTCCCCACTCCAGGGCCACCAGAATCCTGAGACCCACAGCAGTCCTGAGGTCTGAGGGAGGCAGGCGGCTCCTCCTAGCACCCTGACCTCCTCCAGCCCTGGTTGCAGCCCACAGCGCAGATCAATATGGCCTTAATGGTGTGGCTCCCAGGGCTAAGTGGCGAAGGCCAGAGACCTGAATGGGTTTAGAGGCCCAGAAGGGATTGAATGAAGGTAGCACACTCCTTACATTTCCTCCTGACACCCTCCTCTCCTGCTTCCAGTTCCTAGAGATGACATTACAAAAAAAAAACTGTAAGTCTATTATAACCAGGAGGGACAAGAAGGGTGCCCTCTGTAGCCCAGAAGTGTCTTGGACTCTTGGGGAGATGGGATTGGGGGACATTGCTGTGGCTGGAGGGAAGCCTTGGCATCCAGAAGTGAAACCTGCTGGCAGGTGATGGCAGCTCCCGGGGAGCTGAGGGACCCCGGGACAGTTGGAGGGAGGTGGCTGGGGGCATCTGGGAGGGCAGCCACACCCGTGGACGGAGAATAGGACCCACTGCAGAATAAAGCCTGGAGGGAGTGGGCAGTCGTGGCCCGAGCCGTCAGCCACAGTTGAGGTGTCTGACCATGTGCTGACAGACGAGCAGGGATCTCACAAAGCTGGGGTCACCAACCCGGAGAACACACCACAAACCGAAGCACTAACACGAGCGAGCAAACTAGTGCTGGGCCCATGCTGTCCAGTGAGATTGGGTGCCCTCCCCCTGGGCCTGGGCTAGACCCACTTTGCCAGGTTCCCTTGCAAGGGTGTGGCCTAGTGGCCACCCTCTCTCCAGCGGAGGTGACAGCAGTGACGTGTGCCTCTCCTGTGCCTGGCCCAAAAGGCCCTCCAATCACTTTCTCCTTCCCAGGAACTGGCAACAACCAGGGTGACACAGGGATCTTCGCTTGAGGACAGCAGAGTCACCCTCACCCCGGGGCCTTGAGTGATTGGGACACTGCCGTGGTTGTCAAGAGAGAAATCCACTTGTCTTTTGTTTAGGTGTTTACAGGGTCTGTACCTTAGAGCAATGTAACTTACAATTCAATTAGCAGTTTAATCATTGGTTTTTCGCTCCCCTGTAGCACGTCTTACATCCGTCTTCTTGCTGTGGCCTCTGGGTGGGGGGTGGGCTGTCCCTTTCCCTTGACTTTGGGCTTGGTGAGGGATGCACTCCGGCCAATGGGACGTTAGCAGATTTGAAGCGGGCAAAGGCTTGGAATGTGCCAGCAAGGGCAGCCTGGGCTTCCTGCTTGCCAGGGACCCACTGCGATCAGGCCGTGCCCCAGAGAGGAATGGAGAACAGAGGCTGATCAGAGCTCCAAGGAGGAGCGAGAAACCTGAGCAGACCTCAGCCCAGCCAGCACCCCAGAACCCGGAGTCCAGGGGGTCGGCTGGGTGGAGGTGGGCCGTGGCTCGGTGAGCGTGAGAATCAGAAGTGCCATTTTCCGCTGCCGGGCTTCGACGTCGGAGTTCTGCAGCCCTGTTGTGGCCACAGCCGACTGATACCCTGCCCCCAGTCACACATGTCGCTGGCTCAGTGCTTGGAGTTGGGTGAATGGGTGCAGTGAACTGGAGAGACCACATTGCCCTGGCACTTGGGAACACTTGGAAGCCAGAGGAAAGAGCCAGAAGGTCCATGCGAGGCAGAGGCAGCCGCTCCCTGCAGTTGGGCCACTGTTTCCAGAAAGTGAGGGCTGGTTTGCAATTCGAGTTACCCTAGAAATGTGGGACTCCCAGTTTGGAAGAGCCACTGTTTATGTCTCAAACAGTAGAAGTGGGTGGGTGTTCAAGGCCTGCCACTCAGGCAGCTCTGCCCAACAGCAGCAGGCAGGCCCATGGCACAGATCCGATCAAGGCTCAGCTTGCAGGGGAGGGGAGCAGGTGGCTTCATGGATCATCTGTCGGTTGGACCCGGAAGACACTCATCGCCACCCACAGAAAGGCTCCACCCATCCTGGGTGGGGAGTGCAGGATGGGGGGCACGGCTTTGGGCTGGATCTTCTCCCTTGAGAGGATGGTGACTTTCTAACATGAGGTGTGGGCGGAAGGGTGGGTCTCACAGATGTCGAGGCCAAGGGCAGGCTGGCTGTACAGCTGTCCGACGACAGCCGTTACCCCATCTCACGGGGCCCCCGGCTGCTCTGCGTGCCCAGGCTCCCTTGCAGTAGGTGTGGTTAGGTCACTGGTCGTATCCAGCAGAATGTAGCAGAAGCGACGTGCGCATTCTGGAGTTTCAGGAGCACGTGCACCTTCCGTGAGGCTTTTCAGGTTCCCCTTCTGATGGCCGGAATGGGGACCAGCAGAGAGACTGTGGAAGGCACATGTGGAAGATGGCAGGGCAGCTTTTGGCCTGGGGCCCGGCCAGGCTGAGGGAGTGCAGCCCCAGCCCCACCCCGCAGGAGCTCATGGTCAGGCAGGTCGGGGGTAAATGAGCGCTGACTGACGTGGGCAGCCACGTGTGGGGTCTGCTGGCTACAGCTGTGTAACTTGCACCGAGCCAGAGTTTCAGAACACACCGTGTTCAAAAACAACACCAGTGATAGCTTCAGAGAGAAGAGAAGGGAGATTTTGTTCTTTAAAAAAAGAATCTGGGGCCGGGCACAGTGGCTCAGGCCTGTAATTCCAGCACTTTGGGAGGCTGAGGCGGGTGGATCACGAGGTCAAGAGATCGAGACCATCCTGGCCAACATGATGAAACCCCATCTCTACTAAAAATAACAAAAATTAGGTGGGTGTGGTGGTGTGCGCCTGTAATCCCAGCTACTCGGGAGGCTGAGGCAGGAGAATTGCTTGAACCTGGGAGGCGGAGGTTGCAGTGAGCCAAGATCGCGCCACTGCACTCCAGACTGGCGCCTGGTGACGGAGTGAGAATCTGTCTCAAAAAAAAAAAAAAAGAATCTGGGAAATGAACTGATTTTTGCTTTCTTCTTTATAATTTTATGTTATTCAAAAATTTATAAGAAGAGAAATAATAACCAACAAAATCATATTCATGTGAACAAAAAAAGATAAACTTAGGGGCTGGGCACAGTGGCTCGCCCCTGTAATCCCAGCACTTTGGGAGGCTGAGGTGGGTGAATTGCTTGAGGTCAGGAGTTCGGGACCAGCCTGACCAACAAGGTGAAACACCGTCTCTACTAAAAATACAAAAATTAGCTGGGCATGCTGGCGGGTGCCTGTAATCCCAGCTTCTTTGGAGGCTGAGGCGGGAGAATTGCTTGAACCCAGAAGGCGGAAGTTGCAACGAGCTAAGATTACGCCACCGTACTCCAGCCTAGGTGACAAAGCAAGACTCTGTCTCAAAAAATATAAAAAATAAATAAAAATAAACTTAGGAAGATACTTTCAAAAACTCAACTAGCTATCTCGGGAAATTAAACCTTGGGGCATTGAAACAGGAAATCCTCAAATAGGTGGTCCTTGGCTGAGCCGGCGTGAGTGAGCTGGGAGGCCCAGCTGGAGAATTCAGTGGAACACAGGCTCCAAGTGCAGAAAGGGTGTAATGTGTAAAGAAAAAGTGAAGAAACATGGAAAACAGGCCCAGAGTTGTCTCCATCCACTTACATAGGATTCCAGGAGAGAGGGAATGGGAGGGAGAGAATGCTAAAGGGGGCAAAGAAAGAAAACTGTCAGGGCCAAAAAAAACACTTGACATTTTAGAACACGGGAAAAAAAGACAAGAGTGCCCAGTGGGGAAAAAAACCTCTGACTTAAAAAAAAAGACAGCAAAGAAGAACTAGGGGAGAAGGAGGAGGTTTCAGTGAGCTGAGATCTCGCCACTGCATTCCAGCCTGGCAACAGAGTGAGACTCCGTCTCAAAAAAATAAATATATAAATAAATAAAATATTTTAAGAAACACTTGTTATTTATTTTTTATTGATTGATTGATTTTTTTGAGACGGAGTCTTGCTCTGTTGCCAGGCTGTAGTGCAGTGGCACCATCTCAGCTCACTGCAACCTCCACCTCCCGGTTCCAGTGATTCTCCTGCCTCAGCCTCCCGAGTAGCTGGGACTACAGGCACGCAGAACCACGCCCAGCTAATTTTTGTGTTTTTAGTAGAGACGAGGTTTCACCATGTTGGCTATGCTGGTCTCAAACCCCTGACCTCGTGATCTGCCCGCCTGGGCCTCCCAAAGTGCTGGGATTGTAGGCATGAGCCACCACTCCCAGTTTAAAAACACTTTTGAGAAGGGGTCCACATACTTCACCAGTGCCAAGAGGGGCCGGGGCCAATCATGGTGACCGTGGTCACAGCCGTGCTGGGTGGACGTGGGGTGAGAGCTGCATACTGGACACAAGAGTCATGTGTCCCTGGGACCTGGAGGGCTGCTGGGGAGATGCTCTTCCCTTCCTCTGGATCCCCCGGGTCTAAGTGGGACCCCTGCCCCTGCCTCAGTGCCTGCCAGCTGACTTGCTCCTGTCCTGAGTTGGAGCCGGGAAGTGGAAGGACTCGGGACCAGGAGGCGCCCAGGCCTCTGGGTACTGCTCCCACGTCTGCCCACCTCAGCCGTGTGAAACATGCTGCTTCTTGATCATAGAGGCCCATTTGATGCAGAGGCTCTGTGACCTGCACACACCTCCCAGAAGAAGATAGAGCAGAAACACCAAAAATGGTAAGAGAGAAAAAGTGACCCCAGGCAAAGGTTCTGGGTTTTGACCCGGGGGTGGGCTACATGGGTGTGTTCATTATGTGAGAATTCGTAGGACTGTACATTGAAAATAGGTGTACTTTGATATATGTTTATTATTCTTCAATTAAAAACAAATGCTAGTGAGAAAAAGAGCAGATATAGTAATATCAACAAAAGAGCAAAAGAAATAAAGACCAAAAACATGGGACAAGTAGAAAAGCATATTCTTTTCGTTACAACCCTCACGGAGACATGCCATCTGTACCGGCTGTTCCTGTAACCGTCCAGCTGCACATGACAGGAAAGTTCCCCGCTCTCGGGCTTGTCTCACACGGTGCAATGGAAGGGGGTAGGAGTCCCAGGTGAAGGCAGCACCTGTGAAGTCATCTCAGATACGGGTTCTGTCTCTTGGTGGCTTTTGGCTTCTGTCCTTGTGGTTTTGGGAAGGTTGCTGCCCTCCAGTTATGATGTCCTGTTCCAGAAGAAGGAGGAAGAACTGAGGCAACAGCCTCATCCCCACAAAGCTGCTCCCTTTCTGGCCACATCTCCTTGGCCAGAACCAGGCAGACACCTATCTGTGAGGGAGACCAGGAATCTGGGTAGAGAAAAGGCAGAGAGAAGGGTGGGAGTAGGTGATGAGCCTCTTTCTACAGTGTCGGCCACACCAACTGTGAACTACTACGGACCAACCAACATGTCTTCAAAACAGAGAGAACCAAAAATTATAGAACTACACATATTAATAAATCCACATTTAGTGGGAAATTTTAACATACCAGTCTCAGAAATTGAGACACCGAGTGGACCCAAAGCAATTAGGGATAGAATAGATTTGAAAAGCTCAACAAGCTTGACCTAACAACTCTATATAATGGAACTTTATAATCAATGAACAGAGACTATATTATTTTCACACATGGATCAGTCCCCAGAATTGATCATTTATTGGACCATAAAAGAAATCTCAATAGGTTACACGCAGAAACCATACGGTTCACATTCTTTGACTATAATGAGATCACTTGGAAATTAAGAATAAGAGCCAGGTGCAGTGGCTCATGCCTGTGATCCTTCCCAGCTCTTTGGGAGGAGAGGATTGCTTGAGGCCGGGAGTTCGAGACCGGGCTGGTCAATATGGCAAAAACCTGTCTTTACAAAAAAAAAAAAGAAAATTAGCCAGGTGGTGTATGCCTGTACTCCCACCTACTTGGAAGGTTGAGGCACAAGAATCGCTTGAATCCAGGAGGCAGAAGTTGCAGTGAGCCGAGATTGTGCCACTGCACTCCAGCCTGGGCAACAGGGTGAGTGGGACTCAGTCTCAAGAAGACGATGAAAAAAATGAGTCACCGGCACATTTAGGGATACTCTTCTAAGTAACGCTTGGGTAAAGAAAGAAAACAGAAATTGCAAACTATTAATGTACAAAATGTGAGAATCTTATATTTCAAAACCTGTGCAATATCCCAAAGGAAAAGCTGAAAATGTATAGCCTTAAGTACATTTATTGAAAACAAGAAAGATTGAAAGGGAATAAATTGAGCTTTCAACTAGAAATGTTAGATTAAAAGCAAAAAGAAACCCCAAGATTTTGGTAGGGTTTCTACATCTGTGTTTATAAAAGAGGCTGGAACGTAGATTTTTTTCTATCTTTTCCACTTTCGGTTTCGTAGAAGAGTTGGGAAGAGCCCTGTCTTTTTCCGTGCTTTGGAGGAGTTTACATAATATGGTAATTATCTATTCCTTGAAAATTTGGTAGAAGTTGCTTTAAGACCATCTGCGCCTGGTGACGTTTTTATGGGTAGATCTTGATCACATTTCCAACTTCCTCCATGGTTATTTCTACTTCTTCTTGAGTCAAATTTAGTATTTTTTTTCTAGAAAGCGGTCTGCTTTTTTTTTTTTTTATTTTGTTGATGCAGAGTTGTACCTAGAGTTCTCATGATTAAAAAAACTTTACATTTGTATTTGTGGGCCCCTTTCTCATGCAGCCTGTGCACACACACCCTCCCCGCTTCCCACCTCTCAGGAGGTGACTCGCTCCCTCAGTCCTCTCTCTCCTGTGTCGCTGCATGGCTTTCTTTCTCTACTTGCTTTTCCTCCTCAACTTATAAACACGCTCACATTTCTCTCATCCCGAAAGTGAAGAACCTCCCTTCACACTAAATGCCGGTTAGTCCGTCCCCGTCTCCCTGTCCCCCAACCCTCTCCCTGTCCTCCCTTCCCTTCCCCCCACCCTC
>PVKV010034459.1:0-17668 GCA_004027835.1 Alouatta palliata | reverse complement strand
TGAAACCCCATCTCTACTAAAAACACAAAAATTAGCTGGGCATGGTGGCACGTGCCTGTAGTCCCAGCTACTCGGGAGGCTGAGGCAGGAGAATTGCTTGAACCCAGGAGGCGGAGGTTGCGGTGAGCCGAGATCGCGCCATTGCACTCCAGCCTGGGTAACAAGAGCGAAACTCCGTCTCAAAAAAAAAAAAAAAAAAGAAATGGGCAGCAGCATACGAAAAGATGCTGAACATCATTGGTAACCAGGAAAATGCAAATTAAAACTACAATAATATGCTCCTACATGGCCTACAACCCCACAATACTACACCAGCTAGATACATAACCAACAAAAAGTACTAGGTTGGTGCAAAAGTAATTGTGGTTTTTGCCATTACGTTTAATATATATAACTGCACTAAGAAACATGTATGAAATGTTCCTAGCAGCTTCGCCTGAAACCACCAAAAACTGGAAACAACCTAAATATCCATCAACAATACAGTGAATAAATACGTTAGGGTAGATTCAAACAAAGGAATATTAAACTGTAATGAAAAATGAATCCACTACGGCTACATAGAATATGGAAAATTTCACAAACATAACATTGAATTTTAAAAAGCTATGCCCAAAAGAATAAATTCTTTTCTTCTATATACATATTGAAGTTTTTTAAATAGGCAAAATGAAACTTTAGGATTTAGGAATATAAAGCTGGGTAGTAAAGTTTTAAATAAAAGCAAATATGTGATTACCATAAAAGTCAGGATAATAGTTACCTTTGGGTGAAGGTAAGGAGTAGTAATTAAGAGGAGCTACAGTGGGGGATTTTTGGAGAGGGGAAGAGACTAGCAATCGTTTAGTTTTTGATCAGGCTAGTCATTACACAAATATTTGCTTTCTGATAAATAACTGAGTTTTATATTTGTATGCACTTTTATGCAAGTGTGTTATATTTCACAATAAAACTATGTTAAGGAACATAAAATGAAGCGTACCAGCAAGTCTGGATGATAGAAGACAATAAAGCAATGCCTTCAAAATTCAAAGAAATTATTTTCAGTCTCCATTGCTACAAGTAAACAAGTTATTTATCAAATGTATGGATAGTATAAAAATATTCTCAGACATACATGGACCAAAAAATTACCTTCCACATACCCTTTCTAAGAAAGTTTTGAAGATGTGCTTTACTAAGGCAAGAGGTAAACCAAGAAAGAAGCATGAGTTTCTGGAAATAGGGATTAATCCATGAATGCAGTGAAAATTTCCAGAGTAACATCAGAACAGCCAGTCCAGACTGAAGCAGGAGAACAAAGGTTCTAACGCCCTAGAAGGGAATTCTCTTGGGAAGCATTTTTTTTTCCAGTGGAATAGCTTATATTAGTAATAGTTTAGAAAAAGACTGAAAGAAAAAGGCCATTTTAAAAATTTAAATTCAGATGGGAAAATGAAAATCATAGTGTAGCATTTGGCTATAATGGAACAAGGTCTTTGTTATAATAATGTAAACAGTCTTCATAATGTAAACAATTTGTTGATCTTCAATTCTAGAATCCACCTAGAGCTAAAGTATGGACATTATGGTTATAGAATAAGCATCACTGACCTTGACAATATGCAAGTTAAAGCATATCCAGAACTTGGGGCATGAGAGATGGAAGAAGACAGAACGAAAGAATACAGACACTAACACCCTCATCTTACGAAGAGGAGAATCAAAAGATACTAGCTATGTTTGAGAAAACAAGAACTAAAGGCATAGCCTCCCTGGTCTATTCTCTGTTTCCTCCCTTAACCCTGTCTTTCATCCTCCTCGCAATACCTCCTCCCTGCTCCACTGACTTCCTTCAGTGCCTCAAAACGTCCCACTGCCTCTCTGCTCAAGGTCTTTGTGTACGCTGTTTCTCTGCCTGGGATGCTCAGTCCTCTTTTTCGCTCATTTAATGATCTTTATCCTCAATCTCACTTCAAGCATCAGCTCCTCGGGGAAGCCTTCGCTTAATCCCCAGACTTAATCAGTTTCTCCTAAACACTCAGAGTCTACCACACCATCTTCGTCATTGGTCAGGTCAGAGTTACTCATCTATGTGTGCATCAATCATCTTCACCACAGTAATGCCGCATAACAACCACCACGAGACCTAAGTGGTATACAACAATAAATATTTGTTCTAAGAAGCTGTGGGTTCATTGAATAGTCCTGATCTGAGCAGGGCTTGATAGGACTCACCTGTGCATATGTAGTCAGCTGCTGATCTTGGCTGAACTCTTTCGCAGGTCTGAGCCCTTGGCTGGAATGATCTCTCTTTCTCCTACAGGATCCCAAAATTGTTCTCAGTGCCAGCTTTCCAGGAAAACAAACAGATGGGCACAAAGCCTCTTGAGATCCAGGCTCGAAACTGGCACACCATCGCCTTTGCCACATTCTGTTGGCCAAAGCAAGCACAAGCCTAGCCCGCGTTCAGGGAGTGGGAAATAGACACCAGCTGCTTGCTACTGGGAGCACTGCAAAGTCACGTTACCAAGGGTGTGGCTACTGGGAAGGAGGAGAGGAACGTGGAGGACTGGGTCCATTTTGGCAATCCACCTACCACAGGTTGATTTATTTGATTACTGTCTGTCTCCTCGAGAAGACCATCAAAGCATGATAAGGTCAGGAATCATGTTTTGTTTGTTCACTGTTTTATCCTCGATGCTGGCACAAGTGTCTGACCTTTAACAGTTACCCAATAATGATCTTAAATCTGTGTCTGATCATTCTAATGTCTGAGCTGCCGTGTTTCTTTTACCTGTTTGCTTCTGATGGAGGTCAGTTATATTATCAGGTTTACTCACATGCCTGATTTACTTGGATTTGATATCTGATTTTGTAGCAGAAAAATTGTTTATGCGCATAACTTGAGGTCTCAGATGATCCACTAGAGAAGATTCATATTTGCTTTTGCCAAGTGCCTGAGGGGACTAGCAATACAGGACTATCATCATCCAGCGGCAGGAATTGAGAGTTTTCCGGACCACCGAGATGACTGGAAGCTGAGCCGCAGTCTGGGTAAGGCCTGATTTAGCTCTCTGATACAACAGACCATTTTTTTTTTTTTAACATGTCCAGCCTTTCTTGCTGTCCTTAACCAGACAGTTGACCCCTCTATTCCTAGAGGTGGAAATTCTCCCTCAATAAATATTCATTAAATGAGATGCTAGATAAATCCAATGGCCTCCATTCTTGGCCTTTTTGCAGTATTTAATATTATAGGAGGAATGAAACATTGCAGTTTTCAAAGATGCCTGCAGCTGTTTCTGCATTCTAGGGGTGGCAGCAAAATTCATCTTTGGGAGAAGACTGCTCTTTTGTTTGGGAAAATGTTTTAATGAGCCTCTTGGGTATGCAAAGGTGAGCTGAGAAATTAGTCTGGAGGGAGAGGTTGAAACAATGAAGACATACTGCACTGCTAGAAAATGCCAAGAGGTTGTCTTCCTGAGTACAGAGGTCGAAACAACGCAGACTAGATTTTTGCCTTCTTGAGTGGGGGCAATTGGGGATTTGGGACCCCAGGATTGGAGAAAAGCGGATCTGGTTTAGCATGTTCCGCAGTAGGAGTGAGCCGTAGAGCTCCCGTGACAGGGCGTGGCTGGTCCTGCCCTGGGATCTCTCTGTGTTACACTCAGATCTCTGCTCCTTTGTTATCCTACAGCTGATGTCTGCGGTACTGAAGGGAACTAAGAGATGAGCCTGTGTCCACACTGGGACAGACTCATCAGGGGAATGTGACCTTCCTCATGCCATGCCCTCCTCTGGAGCCAGCATGGGCATGTAGCAGCATCTTAATGGAGGAAGGTGGTCCCCACATGCCAGCAGCCCAGAGCAGTGGTTCAGAGCTGGCAGCTCCAAATGGCACCCAAGCTGCAAGCATCATCAGCCATTGACAACTCCTGTCATCCCCCAACTACTCCCCTAATCCTGCCCGTTTCACTCCTTATGTCCTTCTTGAATTTTTCCGCTCTTCTCAGCCCTTCAGGTCTCCCCAGGTCTTGCCTAGACAACTGCAGTAGCCTTAAACCAGTCTTCAGTTTCTTCTGTTTCTAGTTCGTTATTATAGCTGCCAGGGTGATTTTCTTTTTCAAAACATAGATATGGTTGCAAGCTCTCCTACGCAGAATCCTTCTGTGCCTACAGGGTAAAGTCTCAAATCCGACAGATGGCAGACAAAGCTATCACCATCCAGCTCTAACTTACATGTCAGATCTTTCCCAGCTTAGCTTCCTCCACTCCCACATCATGTGCTCATGGTACATGGTGACACAGCGTAGTGGTGAAGCCCAGGCTCCACAGAGCCAGGCTGCCAGGGTTCGAATCCCTTCTCTGCTCCTAACAAGCACTGTGATCCTAGGCAAGTGAGCCAATCTCATCTGTACGTAAGATTGTGTGAGGATCAAGTGAGCTGATATGCCTAAAATCTAAGAGCAGTGCCTCATGGTGCATTAGTGTTTGCTAGTGTCATCGTTACCACTATTGCCCCCAATTCCTATTTACTATCACTCTGTTCTTTTCCCTCCCAGCCATCCCCACCCCAATGTCCTTCCTATCTCATGCGCCTACAGAATTCCTAGGCATCTTTCAAAGCTTCTGTCACTACGAAATTATTTCCTTTTCCTTTTTTTTGAGATGGAGTCTCACTCTATCACCCAGGCTGGGGTGCAGTGACACAATCTCGGCTCACTGCAGCCTCCACCTCTCAGGTTCAAGCGATTCTCCAGTCTCAGCCTCCTGAGTAGCTGGGATTACAGGCACCTGCCACCACGCCTGGTTAATTTTTGTATTTTTAGTAGAGATGGGGTTTCACCGTGTTGGCCAAGCTGGTCTCAAATTTCTGACCTCAAGTAATCTGCCCGTCTTGGCCTCCCAAAGTGCTGGAATTACAGGCGTGAGCCACCAAACCCAGCCACTATGAAGCTATTTCTAATCCTCTATGTCCACCTCCTTTCTCAAGAACTCTTGGCATTCACTTCTCATTTGGGATCACAGTTCTCTACTCACATGTCTGTCTCCCATCAAGTTATGGGTTACAAGCAAGCAGGGCCCCCATCTTCCTATCTCTGTTTCCTGAGTGCCTGGCACACAGTAGAACTGCAATAAATACTTCTACAATAAACGTTCATCTCCCATCCTGGATGCTAGAATCCCCAAAATGGGATCACATCCCAGTCGTCTTTGTGTTCCTCAGTTCTTAATCAAGCACTTTGAATTTCATCCTCCTCCTCCAGTGATCCCTGTAGGAGCCACAGGTCTCCAGCCTGTCTCTGCACAATTCTGATCTTAGACGCTGGGTCATGCCTGGGGAACACCGGAACAGTTAGTGTGTGACCTATCGCTCGCTCTTGCTGTGTGCAAACCCTGATACTGCCTTGTCAATATCTTCAAGCCCTAGGCAGGGAATTCGGAGAGTGTTTGCAGGATTGACACAAGGAGAAAATGGGCAACTTCTGACCCCAGTTCCCACAGAATCCCAATATGCATATGATTTACTCAAATACGGTCTGAGTTAGCGAGAGTCTAGAGAATTTGATGGGGGCATGGAAACAGAGCCAAATGGTCTTCGGCAACAGAACACTTCATTGCAAAGGAAAACATCCACTTAAATAAAAGATAGAACAAAATAGCCTGCCAACTTTATGAGCTGGAATATTTTTTATTTCATCAGACACTGGAATGACATTACTACATATGATTGTCTCAAAAGGATGGTCAAAACTATCTATTTCTAGCACATTCTTGGGCCTATTGAAACTGAGGACCAAGACAAGCTCAGCAGACACGGAAAATATTAGTTGCTTGGTTCTGCCAAATGGCCTGACAATAATGTTAAATCAACCCCCATCAGTGAGCTGCTGGAGTGGACGCTCGCCCCCCAGCTCCCCTGAAGGTGGTTGATTATGGATGGTGACCAGTGTCCATCTGTGTTTTCTGTCACCTAAAATTCAGAAGACTGAGTACCCTGGCTTTTTTTAAAAACCAATAACCCAACATTTCAAATGTCTTTTACCTGCATAGGAACTGGATAGAAGAGACCCAGCGTGTTTTGAAAGTCATTTCTTAAAGAGAAATACCAAGAGAGGACACAGAGGGAGGAGGACTAGCTGCTCACAGGCACTGAGAGGAGACAGTGCTCTAGAGCGACCACCTGACTCCTGGGTCTTGTGCCGGCTAGGGACAGTGTTGTCTGAGCACCGATGCTTAGATGGGCTTTTAGTAAACCGAATCACAAGATCCCAGAACATGTCCCAGAGCACCGGTGTGCTCATCTCCTGTGGGGATCACTCCTCCCCAGTCCCTGGCCTGGCTTCTCAGAGGCTCTGAAAAGCAGGCTTCCTGGAACAGAAGGTGGTCATGGAAAGGTGTCTTCAATCTGTATTGGGGGACATCTTAGGATCCCCTCACACTAAAGCAGCTTAGGTGTCGAGTCTTAGGAGGCTCAGGGGTAAACCCCTCCATCTTTGTCTATTAATCAGAGCCACCAGCAATCATGTCCACTCCCTTTGTCTTAGTGTGCTGTTCACCTGCCTACACAAAGAGCTTCAGGAAGGGAAGCAGGTGGCTGGAGGACGGGGTGAGAGGGGGACCTTTTTCTTGTAACTTGTTTTTAACTTCTCGAATTTTGTGCCATCTATAACATATTCGGAGAATAAATATAATTATAAAAAGAATACTCATACCCTTGGCCTTGTGAGCAGGTCGGGAAAGGCATATGTCCCCAGGAAGGGCATAGTCCCAGTGTTTGCCAGAGCCCAGGAAAAAGGTGTGTGGACCCTCTTAGGATGTCTAATTGCCAGGGCCTTGTAAGCTGCGGCTGCCATGGCCAGCTCCTGCCTGAGAAAGAAGCTGACACCCAGGAAAGTAGGACACAGGGGAGAGTGTCCTCATGACAGCCCTGGAGCACCTCCATCTCCCTCCCTCCCACTTTCCAAGCACAGAAACCTTCTCTGCTCTAAAAATAAATAAATAGATGCCGGGTACAGTGGCTCACACCTGTAGTCCCAGTGCTTTAGGAGGCTGAGGTGGGTAGATCACAAGGTCAGGAGATCAAGACCATCCTGGCCAGCAAGGTGAAACCCCATCTCTACTAAAAGTACAAAAATTACCTAGGCTTGGTGGCATGTGCCTGTAATCCCAGCTATTCAGGAGGCTGAGGCAGGAGAGTTGCTTGAACCAGGGAGCTGGAGGTTGCGGTGGGCCAAGATTACACCACAGCACTTCAGCCTGGCAGCAGAGTATGACTCCATCTCAAAAAATAAAAATAAAATAAAATAAAATAAATAGAAAGGATTTGTCTGTATTACAATGCAGCAGAGAACTCCTGAGTCTTATGAGGGTCATCTGCACAACCTCTTGGGAATTGGCACACAAAAAAAGCAGCAAGAGGGCCAGGTGTGGTGGCACACACCTGTAATCCCAGCTGCTCAGGAGGCTGAGGCAGGAGAATCACTTGAACCCGGGAAGCAGAGGTTGCAGTGAGCCAAGATCATGCCACTGCACTCCATCCAACCTGGGCAACACAGCAAAACACTGTCTCAAAAAAAAAAAAGCAGTAGGAGAAGTGGTTAGGAACTTTCTGGTCAGAGACATCTAGAACTGAATCCTGGCCTGATCAAATTGTTTATTAAACACAGAATTGGGGCAAACGACTGGGCTTTTCAGAACTTTGTTTTCTTCAGACTATAGTCTGGGACTAATAATGTTCCCACTGGAATGTAAGTTCCAGGAGGGCAGGGACCTTCCCTGCCTGTCTTGTTTACTGTCTGCGTCTCAGGGCCTGCACAAGGCCTGATACAGGGAGGTGCTCCTTAAACAGCTTTTCAATGAATGAATGACGAGTGTCTTATAGGGTAGTTGTCAGGATTAAACAAGAAAATGTATGTCAGGTACTTAGAAGAGCAACCAGCCCTTGTTGAACATGAAACAAAGATTGCCTTTTACTGTTATTATTGATTTCGGTAGAAGTTTGTGGAGATTGGTTGTTTTTTTTTTTGTTTTTTTTTTTTCATTTTTTGAACTTGTTACTGAAGCATAACGTTCATGCATAAGATCACCAAATTATTTGAATTATTTAGCCCCACCCCCACCAACTTCTCTTTGTCCCAGGGCACTTCAGCCAGGTTTTCACTCCTGCGACATCTCGCTGTGTTCACGTGCACACTTGCCATACCTCAGGCTGACTGGTTCAGTTAGATGCTGGCCAGTTGGCTTCGCTTCCGCAAAGGAGAAGCCGATGTGGGAGGCTTTGTTCCCTGCAAATACGAGCAACATTTATTGGAGAGGCTGGTAAAGGTGCATGTCATACTTCAGCATCACAGAACATGTCTTAGCTCCAGGGCCTTCTGTGGTTTCCAAGTGTTGCCGGCAAAGGCAGCCACCAAGCCTGATGGTTTTCTCATCTCCTCGCATAGATGTGGATCTTGCCTTTCAACATGATGATGCCAACATCTATTCGAAATAAAACAGCAAACAGATAGGGATAAACTAGGCAGTGGTCTTCTGAGTTACTCATTCCTTCATTGCCTATCCACTTAGTGGTACCAATGAGTTACATGCTTAGTATAAAGCCATAAACAAAGTATAGTCCCTGCCTCAGAGGATTAATTGTTTGTAGGCTAAATAGATACTGAATGAATAATTACAGGTCAAACAAGCGTTGTGAAAAGAGAGGTCTGAAGTTCTTTGTGGGTATGGAGAGGAAGGGCTAACGTAGTGGAGTGAGAGTGAGGGATGAAGGAAGAAGGCCTTCTCCATTGTCCAAGTTGTCCAAGCAGAGACAGGAGTGGTGGGATCAGGTGAGGCTGCTTTGGGAACCACCTTTATGAGGAGCCTCCAGGGCTACTGCTACCCCGCCTCGCTGAGCCACGTTTGAGCAGTACCAGGCCAAATGCAGGACATTCTTGGTGTCTTTAATGTCCCCAAGCTATGCCCGGCAGGCAGTTGGGAGTTCTGACTCTGAAGGGGAAGATAGGACATCACTCACAGCCAGAGCTCACCGGGCCTGCCTGCCTCTCACTCGAGGGACTGTGCCTAGTACTGGGTGGCAAAACCGTCCCTGTGATATGAACCCGTCCTTCCTCTTCTATGCAGAGCCCTCCAGGCTTTGGATTCTGGCATGTAAAAACGCAGCTCCGGATATTCCTGGAAAACGCCTGCTCTCTCCAAAGCCTGCCTTTCTCCACCAGAGTCAGCAAACTTCCTTTCTGCAAAGGACCAGATCACAAATACTTTAGGCTTTGTGGGCCACACAGTCCCTGTCACAGCTGCCCAGCTCTGCTGTGGTAGCGTCAAAGAAGCACAGATGGCACCTGAGCACACAAGCACGGCTGTCTCCAATAAAACTTTATTTACTGAAATGCCACAGGGTCTGACTGCATGCCACGGTCTGCCAACCCCTGTTCTAGACTGCTGTCTTCCGGAGAGTTTTAAAGTCTAATTCGACACTCAGCAATGTGGTTTTTGTTTTAGGAGGTATTCCCCCTCCTTTCCCTGGAGCAGCCTGGCCGCCCAGCCCAGCCTTAAGCGCTGCAAGAGGGCCAAAAAGCAAATTACTAAGAAGGGAAAAGATATCAGGATGCTTTTCAAAGCATTATTATGCAACATATCAAAGCCTTAAAAAAAAGCATTAATACTTATGGCACATAAAGTGAAATCCTGTCTAACTCTATTACGATAAAAACCTGGACAGCTGGGAACTAGTCACCCACTTCCATTCATGCTTCCATTAACCTCACTCCCTTGCCAAGGTGACTTTTGACAACACATTTTTGATCATGCTTAAAGTCCTGCAATGGCTCCTCATGGCCCTTATGTTAAAGGATCTATGGGACAATACCGCTCCTGCCCCCCTTCTTTCTTGCCAGCAAAGCCCAGTGTGTGGCCCGGGAGATGGATCATGGCATCCATCTCAGGGACATTAAAGACACCAAGAACGTCCTATGCCAGTGATTGGCCTGGGGGAAGACCTGTGACACAATTTTGGCCAATAATACGCAAGCAGAGGTCTGCTGGGGACATTTGGGAAAGTTCTTCTCTGACGAGACAGCACGCAGGGAGAAGGATTCTTCATGGCTCCTTCTTTTCTACTTGGGAAACAGGAGTATAGGATGGGATGTCTGGAGCTGCAGTGGCACACTGGATCGTACTCCTCCTACACTGTGCCTTAGAGAGAAAGAAATTCATCAGGAGTCCCTTGGGACCCCTGACATCTCAAGTGCTCAAGGTATATCCCAGACTGAAAAGTTTCTAAGAAAGCCCAGACCAAATTCAGTTCTTAGTGGTGTAGGGAGCAGGAAGAGGAATAAATAAGATCAGATCTCCTTGCCTTACGGCCGATAGGAGCCTTTCTTCCTTTGCTCCTGGTGCCCAAGGGATCAATAGTATCCTCCCAGGAGACAAGCTCGATGGACGTTCACCCAAGCCTGCCCACCGATGGCAAGTCAAGCCCATGGACAAGCACTTAGAAAACTTCCAGCTGAATGAACGTGCAGAGCTGCAGCAGTACTCAGTTTTATTTGTGCAGCTCAGCACCTAGATAGATTTTCCAGGCCTTGAGCTCTTGTGTATACATGTCACACCGCCAAAGTGGCTATAAACTCGTGGGCAATTTGCAACATATCTTGGCCCAGTCTTGGTTTCCAGTGGTCATGCTCCAAGCAGGCACTGCTGGTTCTTGGAATGTGGTCAAAGAACTCAACAATCAAGGACTTCTCCAAATATGTGCATAAAGCTGTGAGAGCCGTGCCTTCTCCCCACCTGTCCCAGCAGTGTGGGGCACTACCATGGGCAACAGCCAAGGGGAGCTCATTTTTCTTTGCCTTCCTGTGAAGACATCACTGCTTTCTTCAGACTCACTGTAAAAGGAAGCGTTGTTGGAAGAAACTGTCAATAATCTTGCTATCTGTCCAGGAGAAGCTGGAATCCAGGTCTTCATGGAGTTCTCTCCCTATGTCCCCTGAGTGGCCCCCAAATTCCTTTTTTTTTTTTTTTTGAGATGGAATTTTGCTCTTCTTGCCCACACTGGAGTTCAATGGCTTGATCTCGGCTTACTGCAAACTCCGTCCCCCGGGTTCAAGCAATTCTCCTGCCTCAGCCTCCTGAGTAGTTGGGAGGCATGTGCTAATTTTGTAGTAGATCCTGGCTAATTTTGTATTTTTAGTAGAGATGGAGTTTCTCCATGTTGGTCAGGCTGGTCTCGAACTCCCGACCTCAAGTGATCCTCCCGCCTTGGCCTCCCAAAATGCTGGGATTACAGGCGTGAGCCCCCACACTCGGCCCCAACTTCTTCCTTTCTGTTCTCCAGCCACCCCATGGGACAGAACACAAGATGCCAACCAAGCTAGGGTCTCTCCTGGGACAAGAAAAAGCCTAATAAAAAAGAGAAACATGTAAAAAACAAATCTTTTCAACTCATAATTGTAGGTAACCCAGAATGAGAAAAGCCAAGATTTCTAAGATGGAGTGTCCTCCCACATCTGGAACTTACTATTAAGTAACACTGAGCAGTGACCATGTGTCCAGTCCTGTTCTGAGCACTCTAAGTCCTGATAACTCATTTAATCATCACAACTGTATGAAGTCAATGCGATTATCATCATCATCCCCATTTTACAGATGTGGAAACAGGCACTGAGAGTTCATGTTACTTGCCCAAGATTACAGTTAGGAAGTGAGAGAGCTCTAATTTGACCCAGCAGTCTGATTCTGGAGCCTTCTATAACCTCTTAGGAGAGGAGATAAAACATCCAAGATGGAGTGAGCTTTTTAAAATGTGAATTTGATCATGTCACCCCACCACTTAAAATCCTTTCAATGGCCTCACACTGCTTTTAGGATGGAGGCCAACTTCTCACCCTGCCAGGCTCTCTGGCCTCCCTGCACTCCACCATGTGGCCTCTGGTCTCAGATGTGCCACACTCCCTCCCACCATCCAACTTTGGTATTAGCTGTTTCCTCTGCATAAAGGCATTTCCCTTTCTCCTCTTCCTTCTCCTTCCTCTTTTCTCTCCTCCTCCTATTTCCTCTTTCTCCTACCCCTCCTCCTTTTCCTTCTCCTCCAGATCTTCACTCTAGCATCCCTTCCTTAAGCAAGCCTCCCCTGAGCCTTGATCTTTGACCCTTGTCTACCCCACATGCTGTCACGGTCACACCACTGTCCCTGTCAGTGTGCCATCACCCTGGTTCATGGTCATTTGAGTAACCTTTGTTCCTTCTCCACAGCAGCACTGTCCAACAGAAATATCATATGAGCCAAACAGGACATCTGACATTTTCAGTAGCCATATTTTAAAAAGTAAAAGAAACAAATGACATTTATTTTAATGATGTATTTTATTTAACCGAACATATCCAAAATATGGTCATTTCAACATGTAGTCAGTAACAAAATGATTAATAAGACACTTTACTTTCTTTTTATCATCCTAAACATTCATACCCTTAGGGTATATGTCAATTCAGACCAGCTACGCTCCAGGTGTCCAGGATACGCATGTGGCTTGTGGCTATGCTGTTGAAGAGGGCAGGTCTCATCCCATCGCTGGTTTTCAGAAAGGTTAAGTGTGGCCGTTTTCCTGGCAACACAGCTGAGGTCAAAGCAGTGAGTCCAGCAGCTCTCGCCCAGCAGGGATTCCTACCCAAGGGGACATTTGGCAACATCTGGAACCAGCTTCGATTGTCTTGATCAGAAAGTGAGAGAGTGGGATTGTCTATTGACATCTACCAGGTAGCAGCCAAAGAAGCCACCAAACATCATAAAATGCACAGGACATCCCCTCACAATGAAGACTGATTCCACCAAAAAGGTCCAGGACTCGATAAGCTATTGGACTCAGGCACGTGTTCATTTGCTCATTCACCCATTTCCTCCCACTTCTTGGGGCCTGTTCCTCCTGTCGTCTACACTGTCAGCTGTGCTGGTTAAAAACTAACAGCCTACTACTGAGCCTGCCTTTATCCATCAGTCCAGCAGACGGGTTCTTCCTGACAGACTGCCAAGCCAGGAGGGGAGAATTCCACATCTGCCTCCTAGAGGGGTGTTGGGAGCCAACTGGCATTTGCCTTGGGTTGGAATCCGCCCCCAACAACACACAGACACACCCAGAGGCTGGAGAGTGGGATGTAGTCATTATTTCCATTGCAAACCATTTCTGAGCATCATTAAAAATTTTCACTTGAGTTTGTGCAAGGAGAGCAGGTGCACCAGACCGTGAACAAGCACACTGTCAGCCTGCCCTCTCTGCCCAGTCAGCCTCGGCAGGAGACAAGCTGGAATATGCATGAGACAGCTGAACTTCCCCAGGGGAGCTTGAAAGTGACTTGCACCCTGCCTGGGGCAGGGAAAACACCCAGGGCTCTGCTCGCCTTAACACCCCTTCCCTCCCTCAGCTCTGTGCCAGGGAGGCGGGCGCGACTGACAGCATCACTGAAACACATTTATCCTTTAATGCCCTCCTCATTTTAGGAGATTTAGGGAACACAGCTCGCTTTCTAAAAGGGCCGGAACAACACATTTGTCTGCAGAAAACTGGACTGAGATTTGAAGGGATTTCCCCAAGCCGTCCTTGCATGCCCTCTAAGCAGCCCTTCACCACCCCATTCCCTTTTGGGGATATTTCCTTACACAGGCTCTGCCCAGGTCCTGAGAAAACAAAGTGAAAGTTCCTAGTACAGGGCCTGGCCTCTATATTGGAGATTTGATTTTAAAAATAACTTTTTCGTTGGCAGCAACCTAGAGGGAGCCTGAGCTGAACCATCTGGGACCTCTACAAGCTCCCAAACTCCTCACTTTTGGCACATGAGACACGACTTTTGTTTTTTACAGCCTTGTTGAGGTATAATTAACATGCGAACACTGCAGATAATTAAAGCGCACAATCCGGTAATTTTGACAAATGTGTACACCTGTGAAACCATCACCACAATCAAGATGGTAAACAAATCCATGGCTCCTAAAGCTTCCCCAAGGCCCTTGGGAATCCCTCCCTCTCTTCCACCCACAAGCAACCACCCGTCTGCTTTTGGTCAGTGATATGGTTTGGCTGCATTCCCACCCAAATCTCATCCTGAATTGTAGTTCCCATAATTCCCATGTGCTGTAGGAGGGACCCAGCGAGAGGTCACTGAATCATGGGGGCGGGTCTCTCCCATGCTGTTCTTGTGACGGTAAATAAGTCTCACAAAACCTGAAGGTTTTAGACTCCCCTGCACACCTTTATTGACTGCCACCATGTATGACTTTGTTCCTCTTTCACCTTCCGCCATGATTGTGAGGCCTCCCCAGTCATGCGGAACTGTGAGTCAATGTAACCTCTTTCCTTTGTAAATTACCCAGTCTCGAGCGAGTATGTCTTCATTAGCAGTGTGAGAACAGACTAATACAGTCAGTATGGGTTGGTGTGTGTTTTACATAATTTTATATAAATAAAATCAGAGATCTCAGTTTTTGTCTGACTTCTTTCATTCAGCATAACTATTTTGAGTTTCATCCATATTACTGCAGGTTCTCTTTTATTGCTGAGTAGTATTCCATCGTATAGATATACCAAAATTTGTTTATCCATTTACTCGATGAGCTATGACAAATAAAGTGGCTGTGAACATTCATGTACCAGTCTTTGCGCGGACGTGTGCTTCCATTTCTCTTGGAGAGAAACCTAGGAATATTTATCTAGAAATGGCTAGACTCATAAGGTAGGTCTAAATTTAACTTTTTAAGGAATTGCTGCACTGTTTCCCAAGGTGGTTGTTCCATTTGATCTTCCTACCAGTGGTGTATGAGAGTTCCAGTCGCTCCACATTCTTGCCAGTACTCAGTGCAGTTGGATTGTTTAACTATTCTAGTGGGTGTGCAGTATCTCAGTATGGTTTTAATTTGCATTAAGACCATGAGGATTGGCTGGGCGCGGTGGCTCATGCCTGTAATCCCAGCACTTTGGGAGGCTGAGGCAGGCAGATCACAAGGTCAGGAGTTAGAGACCAGCCTGGCCAATATGGTGAAACCTCAGTCTCTACTAGAAATACAAAAATTAGCCGGGCGTGATGGCGCACGCCTGTAGTCCCAGCTACTTGGGAGGCTGAGGAAGAAGACTCACTTGAACCTGGGAGACGGAGGTTGCAGTGAGCTAAGATCATGCCACTGCACTCCAGCCTGGGTGAAAGAGTGAGGCTCCATCTCAAAAAAAAAAAAGACCATGAGGATTAATGTGCTTTCCATGAGCTTATTTGCCGTCCATTTATCTTCTTTGTCAAAGTGTCTGCTCAAATCTTTTGCTCGTTTTTTTAGTGTGATTATTGTTTTCTCGTTATAGCCTTTTGAGAGTTGTTCATGCGTTCTGGACCTAATTCCTTTATCAGCTATGTGATTAGCAAAATATTTTCTCCCATTCCGTGCTTGTGTTCTCATGGTAAGGAAAAGAAGGATAAGAGTTCTTTTGAAGGATAAGAGTTCTTAACTTTTAACTTAAAAATGAATACTCACTTTATTAGGAGGTGGTTTCCCAGATGTTGACGGATATATTAGGACTGCTCCACCAGATATTAAGAATGAGTTCTGTCATCCCAAACCAACCTGCCCCTTTGCTGAGCAACCTGCATCCAAATAGAGCCTCCCAGGAGAGTTCTAAGAGACACCGCTCTGTGCCTCAGTTTCCTCATCTGTAAAATGAAGATAATAATAATACCCACATCATAGGGCTGAGGAAGGAATTAACTTAGTTAATAGAGCTAAAGCCATGTCTGGCACTTAGTAAGTGCTACGTAAGTGTTACCTTGGTACTGCTACTTCACACTAAGGATTTCCATGCAAAACAAACATATCACCTTTCTTGTATCCCCCCCAAATGCCTAACCCAGTGCTGGTTAAAACCTGCACAGTCTACCTTGTTTTGTGTTTAATAAGCATTTTTTTATTTCTTATGCCAGTCATGGGCTGAATGTTTACCTCATTTACCCACTGAAACAACCCTAAGAAGAAGGTGCAATCATTATCCCCATTTTACGGATGAGGAAACTGAGAGCCAGTGTGGTTAGGGAGTGGCTAAACTAGAATTCAAGCTTAGTTCCTCTGGCCCAAACACATGCTGGAAGCCATCAGTCCACAGTGACTTTCTCCGAGAAAGAGTGTGCCCACGAGTGGTTTATGCCGCTCCTAGAATCATGTGGGGCTGCTGCCTCTGGGCTTTGCTTGTCTACTCGTCGGGGTGTGGAGTTACAAAAACACCAGAGAACACAAAAAGAAGGCGCGGGGATATCTGCCATGTTCTCCAGGCCTTTTAGAAAACATGGAGTTGTTCCTTTGGCCATATACATGTGACTTTACAAAAAATGTGATGTCGTAGGCATCGAGAGGATAGGCACTGTCAAAAAAGGAATGCCCCACAAATGTTACCATGGCAAGCTTAGAAAGTCTACAGTGTTACCCAGCATGCTGCTACATTATTGTAAATAAAACAAAGTTAAGGACAAGACAATTAACCTACATATTGAGCATATTAGGTACCAGAAATGCCTGAAGGAAAACGATTAGAAAAAGAAGGAAGACAAAGAATAAGATACCTGTGTTTACGAAGCGCCAGCCTCAGGGAAGCACACTCTGAGAACCAATGGAAAGGGGCCTGGGCTGCTGTGATCTATTCCCTATGACTCCTGTCATAATAGGTGTTAAATAAAAAAGACCTCTGCACTGCAAAAAAAGATCAAAGATAAAACGTTTATTGACCACATCCTTTTTTTTTTTTTTTTTTTTTGAGACTGAGTCTTGCTCTGTGGCCCAGGCTGGAGTGCAGTGGTCCAATCTCAGCTCACTGCAATCTCCACCTCCCAGGTTCAAGCGATTCTTCTGCCTCAGCCTTCCAAGTAGCTGGGACTACAGGTGCCCACCACCACGCCCAGCTAATTTTTGTATTTTTAGTGGAGACGGGGTTTAACCATCTTGGCCAGGCTGGTCTTGAACTCCTGATCTTGTGGTCCACCGGCCTCAGCCTCCCAGAGTGCTGGGATTACAGGCATGAGCCACTGCACCTGGCCCAATCACATTCTTTTTGCCAGCACTGGGTCAGGCATCTAGGAGGGATACAAAAATGAATAATATCTAGTTCTTAACCTTGAAAAATAATAGCTTATATTTTTACAGCTTTTACTACATATGAGGTTTTGTGTATGTGCTTTACATATATTCCCTGATCTATTTCTCAGAGCAGCCCGGTGAGAAACGGAGCTACAGGATGGATACCGTCATAATCCCCATTTTATAGATGGAGAGGCATTCAGAACCTTGTCCCAAGTGTCACTGTCAGTAAGGAGTAGAGCCGGGATCTGGTTCCAGGCAGGCAGCCTACAGAATCCATACCACTCACTACCTGGCCACTTGAGCTCACTGGGAAGGTGGGGAGGGGCATGAACACGCAACTGGACAACGTATTTGGAGGACAACCCAGTGCCCAATGCGTCCTCACAAGCTCAGAGGTGTTCCACTGAAAAAACTGAGTGACTCTACTCTGGAAAATGTCACCGACACCAGCCCACGTATTCAAGAAATACTCACTGAGCACGCGGGTATGTGTGTGATGGGCGAGTCACACCACGAGCACATCAGACGGGGATCCTGCCTCGCCGTGGAGAAGGCATAGCTGGGCTGGGACGCTCAAAGGAG
>PVKV010034458.1:0-17669 GCA_004027835.1 Alouatta palliata | reverse complement strand
CGATGAGTTTGCATCCTTTGTAGGGACATGGATGAACCTGGAAGCCATCATTCTCAGCAAACTGACACAGGAACAGAAAACCAAACACCGCATATTCTCACTCATAGATGGGTGTTGAACAATGAGAACACATGGACACAGGGAGGGGAGCATCTCACACTGGGGTCTGTCGGGGGGAAAAAGGGGAGGGACAGCAGGGTGTGGGGAGTTGGGGAGGGATAACATGGGGAGAAATAACAGATACAGGTGATGGGGAGGAAGGCAGCAAATCACACTGCCATGTGTGTACCTATGTAACAATTTTGCATGTTCTTCACATGTACCCCCAAATCTAAAATGCAATAAAAAGTATATATATTTAAAAAAAAGAAAAACCTAAGAGGACTAAATGCAACACAAAATGGGGAAGATTTCAAGATGGCTTTGACATTAGCATGAAACAAATATGCAAGTCTATGATAGAAAGGCAACCTCAATAAAAGTGCCACTTACATTGAGTGGGTATACGCACTCGTCAAAGACTTCAAAAGTTCTATCTGCATCTCTATAAAATAAGAATGTGCATTACTTCAAAAACTGTTGATATCTTAGTATAATATCTGTTTAGTATAATAATACCTCCTAGGCGCTTTGGTGTTTACTTCACCAAATCAAACAGTTTTTACAAATTCTTCTCCTGGATCCTGCCCTGCAGAAGGTTTCCTGACCTCTTCTTCCTCAGTACATCATGTCCTGTGCTGTGAAGTCGTTTTCACAATAACCAGTCACAACTGTCTATAGGTATTGACCCTCCCTAACAGGCAATGGCAATAAACCAAACATATTTTCACTCTTCTTGACCACACATTGAAACACAAGAATGTTTTACAAAGCAGTAGTGGTGGGCAATAAAGTCTTTAGGACTTTAATAAATGTAAATGTGATTCCGATTTCCTAGCTTCCTTTCTTTTTAGTCCTCTGTAGTATACTTTCAGGATGAATTTATTTATTTTCTGTTGTTTAAATTAAAAACTTATCTGCCCTTTTATTTTAAAAGAGGCTAATCTTTGATTAACTTTAAATGTTGTAAAATTAATGCACTGTCCCTGTGCGATAAACCAGTGGTTCTCCAGATGTGCTCTGTGGACCTCTGGGGATCCCAAAGACCCTTTCTGAGAAGGCCTAAGAGATCAACACTGTTTTGTTTTGTTTTTCTTTGTTTTTTTCTTTTGTTTGTTTTTGTTTTCTCAGATGGAGTTTCACTCTTGTTGCCCAGGCTGGAGTGCAATGATGGGATCTTGGCTCACTACAACCTCAGCCTCCCAGATTCAGGTGATTCTCCTCTCTCAGCCTCCCGAGTAGCTGGGATTATGGGCACCTACCACCACGCTCAGCTAACTTTTGTGTTTTTAGTAGAAACATGGTATCACCATGCTGGCAAGGCTGGTCTTGAACTCCTGACCTCAGGTGATCCACCTGCCTGGTCTCTCAAAGTGCTGGGATTACAGGCCTGAGCCACCGTGTCTGCTGGACACTGTTCTGATAATCATACTAATTCAACCTGAGAAAGTTGATACAATTTTTTTTTAATTAAGAAAGTAATACAAAGACACTGACTACTTTTTCATAGACACTTGCCATAACTGTATAAAAGCAAAAGTGGATAAAACTGCTGGTTTCTCAGCCTAAATCGAGGCAGTGGTACCAATTACACTGGTAGTAATTCTGTTCTTTATCATCCCTTACAGTTAAAAAGCAGCCTGAACTACTTAAGAATGTCTTTGTTGAGGTGGTAAAAATTAATGGTGTTACTAAATCTTGACATGTCTCTTTAATATTCTGAATCAGTAGGAAGCTAAGAAGAAACACTTCTGCTGACTGCAGTATGGTTGTGTTTTAAAAAAATTCATGATTTAATTGTGAGCTGAACAATCACTTTTTTCACAGAACATGATTTTTCTTTAAAAGCACTACTGTGTTAGTGCAATGGCTCACACCTGTCAAATCCAAACACTTTGGGAGTCCAAAGCAGGTACATAGCTTGAGTTCCTTCAGAAGTTCGAGAGTAGCCTGGGAAGCATGGTGAAGCTGTCTTTACCAAAAATACACACAAATTAGCCAGACGTGGTGCCACACATCTGTAGTCCCAGCTAGACAGGAGTCTGAGGTGAGAGAATTGCTTGAGCTGAGATCATGCCAATGTACTACAGCCAAGTGACAGAGTGAGACTCAGTCTAAAAAAACAAAAGGACAACAATCATTCTCAAAAATAAGTGAACTGAGGTTGTCACTGCAAGGAAAATAAGCATGTGTTCCCAATGATAAATTAAGCTTTCCTGACGACTCTGAAAATCTCGTTCCTTCTACTGTAGGCTTGACAGCTTTTCAACACTTAAAGACTTTTAAAATAATATTGGTGATTAAAAGTGATTTTTGACACAATAAAACATAAACCACTATATTTCAAATAACTAATGCATGATAGTATAAATGCAAGTATCGGGGAAAAGATCCATTTACCATGCAAGACAGATTAGTGAGTACTGACCAAATAAATTCATTAATATGTATAATACCACTGCAACTAATTTAAAAATGTAGCACTTGTCAAGGTTTCACTTATTATTAAATACCCACAACTGTCTCAAAGCTTTAAAAATGCACCTTTTACCAACTACATATTCGCATGAGATTAAGTCATGTCATTGCTTCCCTTTTTTGACTACAGACATGCGCTATCATGCCCAGCTATTTTTTGTATTTTTACTAGAGATGGGGTTTCACCGTGGTGGTCAGGCTGGTCTCAACCTTCTGACCTCAAATGATCTGCCCACCTCTCCCTCCCCAGAAGTGCTGGGATTACAGGTGCCTGCCACCACACCTGGCCATCTTATTGCTTCTTAAAGCAAATTACAAAGAAAGACCTAGAGAATCCAGTTGTCTTCTATTAAGTGCGACATTCCAGGTTTTCAATAACATAAATACATGACACACTTTTTACTCAACTTTTTGTTGTAGAAAAGCTATTTTCTCATTTAAAAATTTATGTTAACAATATTGTTCTCAAGGAGTATTTTCTGTTGTCACAACCTGGGTCATGGGTTACTACTGACATCTACTTGGTACAGGCCACCAGTGATGCTAAACTTTCTGCAATGCACAGGACAGTCCTCATGACAAAGCATTATCTAGATCAAGATATCCGCAGTGGTAAGGAAGGCTGTAAAATTTAAAAATAGATTTTGAAAAAAAACTCAATTTTATAGTTCTATGACAGTAAATATCAATATCATCAATATAAACACATACTCTTCGAGATTCCCAAATGTTTAAGAATTAAAAGTGTTAAGGACCAAAGAAAACACAAATAATTTGCTTGGATATTTTAGTAGGCCCAATACAGCTCATGATGTCTAGAGCTGTGACCTAAAGGGCTTGATAGCTTGCAAAGTAATTAGCCAGAATAATAAGACTGTTTTTTTAAAAAGCTCACTTTTTTTTTGATCATATAATATATCTCCAAGGCCACACTGTGGAAGGAAAAACATTCATAACAATAGATGTTATCATTTGTTAGATCTGAAGACTTTTTTTTAAAAGGGTGGGGTGGAAACTCTCCTAGTGGCCCTGAAATTAAAACCTTCTAGTTCAGAACAGTACCATAAGGGCACTTTCTTGTTTTCCTTTCTTGGGTTTTAGCAAAAATATGAGAACAACAATGCAAGGCAACACAATACACTGTTAGAAAATGTGTTTCTGTTGATGATTATAATATATAAATAATAACATATTTCCCTGTTATATGTTCTTCTACCCACAAAACTTTTCATCACATGCAGCTTATTTATATATTTATTTATTGTGTGACCCAGAGTCTTGCTCTGTTGCCCAGAACAACCTTGGCTCACCACAACCTCCACCTGCCGAGTTCAAGCAATTCTCATGCCTCAGCCTCCCAAGTAGCTGAGACTACAGGTTTGTGCCACTATGCCCGGCTAATTTTTGTATTTTTAGTAGGGATAGGGTTTTGCCATGATGGTCAGGTTGATCTCAAACTCCTGGCCTCAAGTGATCTGCCTGCCTCAGCCTTCCAAAGTGCTGGGATTACAGCTTGAGCCGCCACACCCTGCCTCATGCAGTTTATATCTATGTGTACATATGTTTACATTTCAGTCACACAGTAGTGCTTTCTTTTTTAAGATGTTAGGTGCTGCATTTTAGTTTAGTTCACTATCTCCTACCCACCCATTTTTTGAATTATTTCCCAAAAAAATGCATAACATAATGAAAGTGCTTTATAACAAATAAAATTATTTGAAATTGCTTTGCATAATTATTAGAAAATATATTAGTAAACATAAGCTCACATGACATCAACGATAGGTACAGCAATCCTAAAATAAGGAGTGTTAACCAGGTAGTGTCACACGACACAGTATAATATCAATGGCAGATATCTTCAGTTAGTTTAACTGAAATATTTGTGAACAGATACAACTCTTCAGATATATGTAACTGTTTTCCTAAGTTACCTACTGATGCTGTGTATCAGAAAACAAGAAGTTCTCTTAATAAGTTATGTGCTTCCATTTGTCCTCAGCATCTACAATGAGGCTCAAAATAACTGAGGGAAGGCAAATCTCAATTTTAGTAACAGGTTGATACAATATTAGCACTTTTTAAAAAGCCTGTAACATTAGCACTTCAGATGGATATGTCCATAGTGCTTCAAGTAGTTTTCATCTCTGAAATAATTTTAAAATCACAGAATTTGAAGTTATATGCTGGAAAGGACCAATGATCTTACATGACATTTAATCCAACACTCATTTTACAGGTCAGGGAAACAAATCTTAAAACTGACTTGCCCAAGGTCCCACCAAATAGGAGCAGTTTCTTGCCTTAAACTCAAATTAGGCAGTGGCTCTCAAATTTTGCTGCACATTAAAATCACCTGAGAAGCTTTAATAACTGCCTCTTTTTCAATAATTAGCATTGGATATAACTTTGGGCAACAGGGTTGGTGGTAAAAGTTCCCCAGGTGAGTTCAATGTGCTGCAAAATTAGAAATGACTGAGTTGGGGTGAAAATCAGAACCTTCTGGGATGCTTTTCTTCACATAAAAATGCTATGTTTTCCTGAAAGTCTTCTCAGTGCCTGGAAATAGAGGGAAATTGGAGATTGGAGGATACATGTATTTTCAGACATGCATTTTGAAGAAAAACTTTGTAAAAGTGATCCCAATGAGTTCCACCTATCCCACTGATAACAGTGCACTACTAACTTGTGATGAACATTTTTCAAAACCTTTTCTTGAATCCAATTTGCCCTATTAATTTGCTTGATAAACCTCTATTTCACCATGAGTGAATACACCAAATTATCATTTCTCAAACTTGCTGATGGCAAATTAAAACTTACTTTACTTTCAAAAGGAGACTTCTAAAAATTAGAAGAATGAGGAAAAAGAATGAAATTTTGTTTGAACAAGACTATCTTCAAAGCTACTTTGGAATTCTATGCTAACATATAAAAATCATTTGAATTCAAAAGCAGCCAGGGACTCTAGCCAAAGTTGTTTGTTTGTTTTTATGCTCAAAGATTTAAGAGACAGCCAGGTGCGTTGGCTCAGGCCTGCAATCCCAGCACTTTTGGAGGCAGAGGTGGGCAGATCACCTGAGGTTGAGAATTCGAGACCAGCCTGACTAACATGGAGAAACCTCAACTCTAAAAAATACAAAATCAACTGGGTGTGGTGATGCATGACTGTAATCTTAGCTACATGGGAGGCTGAGGCAGAATTGCTTGAACCTGGGAGGTGGAGGTTGTGGTGAGTCAAGATGGTGCCATCACACTCCAGTCTGGGCAATAAGACAACAGCAAAACTCCGTTTCAAAATAAATAAATAAATAAATAAAAAAGAAAAAAGATTGAAGAAACGTGGCTGACTACAGACATTTAGTGATTACTCAATAGGTCCCAAAGCTCAGCACCTAAGACATAATCTGATTCCAATTTTTCCTGAAACGCAATTTCATCTCAACCATTGTTATAAGGGAGGAGGAAGGCGACATTATTATGACTGTAAACCTGCCATTTTTAATTAAAGTAAAAGTTACTGACAATTGAATTAGCTAAAAAGGTTAGTGCATTCAAAACAAAATTGTTTAGAAGCTAGCTAGTTATATTTCTAGAATGAAAAGTAAACTTAAATATAAGGACATTAATATTCTAAATTATCACTTTCCAAACTGTGCTCTAAAAATCAACACATAACCAGGGAGATGACAAGAATGTACATGGACAGCCCCTGTGGTGTTGGTGTTGGTGGTTGTTCCTTTTAAAAAATAAACTTCATCTGAAAGTGCTCTCAAAGTGCATCTTGGCAGCCCATGAGGTGCTCATGCACAATGGGAGAAATTCAAATGCAGATACACTGTGGTTCCAGAGGAGAAAAAGCCGTTCCTTCTTCTGAGACTAATGTCCAAAGTAGTACACATTGACTTAGTCCTGCAACACACTGAAAAACTAATTTTTCACAAAAAACATTCAATAAAGGGAACCTATCCTTCTCACTGCATTCAACATTGTCTTAAGTCATAAAGGCATCAAAGAAATAGCAACACTTTTTCTGAAATTGCTTATTTGCTAGGAGATTTTTCCTTCCGCCATGATGTAGAAGATGAAAAGAGAAACAGATACTTAATATTTAGAATCTGGTATCAGTATATAGTTGACTCCAATTTCTTAAACTGATTGAAGAGCACAGCCAAATGGCTGAAATAATTTTAATCTGTCCCTTGGCAGTATAGTTGTACTCACCATTTTAGTGTCATTTTAAAATGAGGGCGGCTGGTTGTGTTGTCATCAAGGAAAATCGTTGAGCACGAGCTGGATTTTATACACAAAAACTCATTATGTATCTAAAGAGGAAGGGAAGGATAAGGTAAACTTATCAAAGTGTATTTTTTTCTCAGTTAAAATGTTAAATGACAAAGCACTAAGGTATTACTTACACTCCATGAACTGTCTGAGTGTGATATCATATGCACTTTATAGAAAAACCATTGGAGGCTCTTAACTTCCAGAGATGATATTGAGATAATAGGTTAGAAAATGCTGCTCTTAATATGGTATCTGTCATCAAACCTAACAAAGATTTTATGAATTCTCTTTATATATAATGACAGAAGTTTAAAATACAAATTCATTGGTTTTTTCGACCATGATATAAAGCAGCTGAGAATTTCTATTATTTATTTATTACAATAAAATGTAATGTATTAAATAACACTGGTACAGAAGAAGTTTATTGCAATGAATACAAGACTAACGTATTTACAACTTACTAATCTACATGTATTATTTCAGGCAATATTGTGACAAAACAGGTGTTTCACATTCAGAGGTTCTGTGTGCCAGGGTTGCTAGGCCACCACCAAGTGAGGAAGCCATAGGTTTCTCTAGTCCTGTTTTCTTATGTGGAAGATAAAAAGATTATCACTTAAATATTCTCTCACACCCTGAAAACAGATAACAACTTAAAAAATTTAACTTTCACTTCATGTTTAAGTAAGACTGCCATGACATGATTCAAATGAAACTCTCAGAAATACTTGCCATTCATTTCAAAAATTGATTAATTTAATTCTATAAATCATCTGGCCTGCACCTAGGCATTTTCCTCCTATACCCTTGCTCTCTGCCTAGAAGACTGTTTTTCTCTCTCCTTGTTTCAGCAAGCTCGATTCCGTCTACCTGCTTGGATCTTTTTGCCACCAGCCACACACAAAACATGTTTTGTTTTTGGTTTTCTGTATACTAATTAATCAAATTCACCACTGGTTACAAGATACTAATTCTTGCCAAGTATTCCCCTCATGAGAAAGTATGCTTCTCCGTAAGAGTAACGGAGGGCCCTTACTCTTTCTACCTCCAGGTGCTGAGCACACAATTTTGAGTAAATCAAAAACTTTGACAAGTGTTTAATAAATTAATTCAGTTATAATTTGGAAAATAAGTCTTACTACATTTAATTACACCAAAAACACTCCTAACAGTTTACTGTTTATAGGTATTATTTCAGATAGTCAACAAAATAAAAACAAATCATCTAACTGCAGTCAGCATAAATAAAGAGTGTGAAATTTTATGATCTTTAACAAAAAATGGAAGGGGTTATATAGTAGGTTAATAACAAAAACTAGAAAATAATTATACCTGGTAATTTAGTAAGTCAAAACCAAAGGCTTACCATCAAAGATCCAGTACTCATCGGATGCTGATGCCCACCCACTGACTTCTTCCACTGTACCTGCTGCCTCTCACTTAAACCCATTAAAAATACTAAAGTTGTTTTCCTTGTAGAGGTCTTTCACTTTCTTGGTTAGGTCTATTCCTAAGTATTTTATTTTATTTTTGCCCCTATTATAAAAAGGGCTGAGTTCTTGGTTCGATCCTCAGCGTTCGCGGTTAGGGTATAAGAGTTACTGATATGTGTACACTAATTCTGTCTCCTGAAACTTTGCTAAATTCATTTATCAGTTTCTTGGAGCTTTCTGGTGGAGTCTTTGGGGTTTTCTAAGTATAAAATCATATCATCAGCAAACAGTGACAATCTGACTTCCTATTTACTGATCTGGATGCCCTTTATTTCTTTCTCTTGTGTGATTGCTCTGGCTAGGTCTTCCAGTACTATGCTGAATAAAAGTGGTGAGACTGGGGCATCCTTGTCTTGTTCCAGTTCTCAAGGGGAATGCTTTCAACTTTTCTCTCTTCAGTATTATGTTGGCTGTGGGTTTGTCCTAGATGGCTTTTATTACATTGAGGTATGACCTTTGTATGCCACTCTTGCTGAGGGTTTTAATCATAAAAGGATGCTGGATTTTGTCAAATGCTTTTTCTGTGTCTATTGAGATGATCATGTGATTTTTGCTTCAAATTCTGTTTATGTGGCATATCACATTTATTGACCTGTGTATGTTCAACCATCCCTGGATCCCTGGTATGAGACCCATTTCATCATGGTGGATTATCTTTTTGATATGCTGTTGGAAAGGAAAAAACATTGCTGAATGAAATGATGGACACAAACAAAAGAAAAGACATCTCCTGCTCATGAATGGGTAGTATGAATATTGTAAATTGACCATATTGCCAAAAGCAATCTACAAATTGAATGAAATTCCCATCAAAATACCATCATCCTTCTTCACAAAACCAGAAAAAAATAATACTAAAACTCATATGGGACCAAACAAGATTCCACATAGCAAAATCAAAATTAAGCAAAAACAACAAATCTGGAGGCATCAAATCACATTCCCTAATTTCAAACTATACTATAAAGCCACTGTTACCAAAACGGCATGAAACTGGTATAAAAACAGGCACATATACCAACTGAACAGAAGAAAGAACTCAGAAACAAACCCGAATATTTATAGCCAAATGATCTTCAACAAAGCCAACTAAAACAGAAAGTGAAGAAAGCAAACCCTGTTCAACAAATGATGTTGGGATAATTGGCAAGCCATATGCAGGACAATGAAACTGGATCCTCAACTACCACCATACACAAAAATCAACTCAACATGGATCAAGCACATAAATCTATGCCTGAAACCATAAAAATTCTAGAAGACAACCTTGGGAAAACCCTTCTAGACACTGGCTTAGGCAAAGACTTCATGACCAAGAACCCAAAAGCAAATGCAACTAAAACAAACAGGTAAGACTTAACTCAAGAGCTTCTGCACAGGGAAAGGAACAATCAGCAGAGTAAACACACAGCCCACAGAGTGGGAGAAAGTCTTCACACTCTTATATATCTGACAAAGGGCTATTATCCAGAATCTACAAGGAACTCAAATAAATTACAATTTACAAATTTCAATTACAAAAATATGAAACCAGCCCAAATGCCCATCAGTCAATGAGGGGATAAAACACTGTGATATATGTGTATATATTTTATATATATCTTTTATATTTATCTTTTATATATCATATGTGTGTGTGTGTGTATATATATATATATATATATACACATATATATATATATACATATATATATATATGATGGAATACCACTCAGTTGCAATAAAGAATAAATTAATGGCATTCCCAGGAACCTCGATGGAATTGGAGACTATTATTCTAAATGAAGAAACTCAGGCATGGAAAACTGAACGTTGTATATTCCCATTCACACGTGGGAGCTAAGCTACGAGGATGCAAAGGCATAAGAATGATACAGCAGACTTTGGGGACTTGGGGGAAAGTCTGGGAAAAGGGTGAGGGATAAAAGACTACAAATCAGGTTTAGTGGATACTGATCAGGTGATTTGTGCACCAAAATCTCACAAATCATCACTAAAGAATTTATTCATGTAACCAAATAGCACCTGTTCCCCCCAAAAACTACGGAAATAAAAATCAGATAAATAAACTATAGCATTCTTCTCAGCAAACATAAATAAAATAAAATAAAAACTAAAGTTTATGTTTTTCTCTCTCCTTTTTGGCAGGACAAATTTTAGCCATCTTTTTAAACTTTAATAACTTTTTTCCTTTTTCTGAGAGAAGGTCTGGCTCTGTCTCCCAGGCTGGAGGGCAGTGGTGCAATGATGGTTAACTGCAGCCTCAAACTCCTGAGCTCAAGCAAGCCTCTGCTTCAGCCGCCTGAGTAGGTAAAACTAAAGGCATATGCCACCAAGCCTGGCTAATTTGTTAGATCACCATTTTGTAGAGATGAGGTCTTGCTATGTGGTCCAGTCTAAAAATAAACAGATCTTAATTAACTTAAATATTTCTAACACTGTGAGCATTCATGAAAACAGCTCCTTTTATGTTGTGAAGTAATGGGATAATATGACAGTGTATAAAGTTTGAATGAAAATATCAAACAAGGCCTTAGAATACAGCTGTAACATGCTTAGTATAGATACGTCACTAAAAAATTGTCTGGGTTAATATCATTAATGATATTGAAATTAAACTTTGATTTGCACTTAAAAATAGGTCAAAAATTTGGATTAAATATAGTAGATTGATCACAAATTTATTTCCTCTCCCTCTGGACATCTCATTAGTCACAAAATAAAGGTTACACATAGGACCAGGAGAGAAGGTTGAAAAGAGATAATGTTTAATACATGTTGAGACATAAAAAGTAGATAAAGGAGTGGCAAATAACACATAACGACAACTATGATGCCTAAAGAAAATGACTGGAGGGCGGGTGAAGAGGTTCACACCTATAATCCTACCACTTTGGGAGGCCAAGGAGTTCAAGATGAGCTTGGCCAAGATGGTGAAACCCATCTCCACTAAAAATACAAAAATCAGCTGGGTGTGATGGCAGGTGCCTGCAATCCCAGCTACTCAGGAGGCTGAGACAGAGAATTGCTTGAACCCAGCAGGTGGAGGTTGCAGTGAGCTGAGATCTCACCATTGCACTCCAGCTCAGGTGACAAACCAACACTCTGTCTCCAAAAAAAAAAAAAAGAGAAAGTGACTGCAACACAAGCGAGCAGTTTGTCTTGCAGAACTAAAGGTGTGCTGTGAACTTAGAGGCAAACAGCACTTTGAAAAGTAGTACAAAATGTAAAACAAAGCCACCAAGTTCAGTTGAAAATCTGTGGTTACAGTCACATCCACCTGTTTTCCCATCTGAGAAGAAACTTAGATGTGTGCTCCCTGGATACACCAAACCTGATAATTTCTGGCTCCCAACTACCATAGATTAAATCTGAGATGTAAAGAAAACTGTACACCAAAAATGGAACTCCAACTTTCTTTCCTAACTCTGATTTTGGAAATCAAGTAGCCAGGCAGAAACTTGGGAGAACATTCTCAAGAAACTAAACTGTCTTGAATAGAGATCCCCAGATAATACACTGAGGTCTCCCAAATGAAAAGCTAGTTGTTTCCACAGCCTCACAATGAGTGCCATCAATTAACAGAAGTCCTGCTTCCAAATCAAGCAAGCAAGCCAGGGAACACCACACATTGGAGAAAAGCCTCCAACAAGAGAGATCGAAACAACACACAATATTCATGGGACCAGTCAAATCAGGAGCAAAACTTTTTTAAAGATGTTAAAACACACTTAAAAATATATAAAATTCAATAGATATAGTAGAGGACAAACTCATAGCATATCCCAGACGTAGAATAAAAAGACAAACTGAAAAAAATTGAAGGGGAAAATTGGAAACCAAAGGAGCTCTACTGGTCTAAGCAGCCTAGCGCCTGAGTAACACGACTATCAGGAAAAAGGAACAGAGAAAATAAAAAACATTCTCAAAAAGAGAGAGTCTGCAGACTTAGTAGCCTCAGCAAGATGAAAAAATGCCCTGCCAAGCTGTTATTATGAAATTTCAGAATCTCAGAGACACAAAAGCTCCGAAAAACCTTCCAAAAATACATAAAACACGGTTATAAATAACGTGTCACACAATGGCAATAGATTCAAGAGCAACACTGTGATGAGAGCACAATTGCAGAATATCTTCAGAACCATAAAATTTAGATTCAACCTAGAAATTTACTCTCTATCAAGGAAGAAGAACTTTAAGACTGGTCAGATCTCTCAACATCTCTGCCCAGGAAAGCGTGCTTAAGTACAACTAGAGAGGATAACAGGACAGGAGGAAACACAGAATCTAGGACTCCTGATCTCACACAAGGGGGCAGTTATGTGAGATCCCAAAAGACTTGAAAGAGATAGCACAGATAGTCTAAGACATCAAGCATATTTAGGGAAAGCCACTCTATACTTAAGTAGGATGACAAAAGGCCAAAGAAAGCTGCCCACCACCCACCAAAAACAAAAAGGAACAGATATGTTTTAGCAGATGGAAAATATCTTTGAAAGGCATGTGACACATGCTACAACACTTGGGGGGGGGATCAGCTGTTAGAAAACAGGCAAATGAATATAGTCAGAAAATTAGCTTCATGCTGAAAAGTAATGGATATGAAATGTAAATTGTATGTAAAATATAATTTAACAATAATTATTATTTTTCAATAAAGTGACAGACCATCCAGAGGCTACTTACCACATTTGGCTGGATAAACCAGCATAGGCTAGGAAAAAAAAGATAAGCCAGAAGAAGTGCAGAAGTGCTCAGATTTCAGAACTGTTTCAGAGAAAGGATGAAGAAATATGTAATGCAGAGACACAGTGAAAACAACATATAATTCAGCAGTGAATAAGATTTGGATAGTCATAATCATGTCAGTATTACTGAATGAATTAAAAAGTGTGCTGCAATTGAAAGAAACAAAAGGAGAAAAATAAGGTCATGGTGTAGCAAGGAAGATATGCTTTCACCTACTGTGAAGAAAGCCAATAGACCATGCTGAAAATTAACTTAGCCCTTCTATTTGTGTTATTTCATTAAAAATAAGATTAAATATTTAAAGCAGATCTTTATACCACAACCAATTGTTGAAATTTAACTTGAGTGTCAGCAATCCCTAAAAGGTGAGCACACTAAGTTGAAGATTTTTCGGGATAAATTTGATAGGAAAGTAGAAGAGATTCAGAAAATCCATGAAACAAGGTCCATGCTATCACCACTGGGGTCCCCATTATAATTTAAAGGAATCAAGAGAGACATACTTTTACATCAAACTATCAATTTCTCAACTTTTTTCTGTTTACTTACATGGTTCATACCACTGTTTTCTCCTATTTCTTGTGCTAAGAATGAAAGCAAAAAAAAAAAAAAAAAGGTCACTTCTGACACATAATAAAAGTAGCTGTTAACGTCTTACTGACTACTCCTATGGACAATCACACAAAATTCCATTTAAAAATTAATTTCAACAATTTATAATTTAAACTCTCTGGCATGACAAATCTCATGAAGGGAAATGTAAAAACTTAGATTTACTTTTTGACCTAGTTTACTTTCTGTTTTTATTACATACCAGTAAAATAATACTCATGTGCAAAAGGGCACAAAAATTAGGCCAGATGAAAAATTTAGCTAATAAAATAATTTAACTGTTACATCTATGAGCCATGATCCATTAGTATTCTTCTATTCTGCATTTACACATAGTTTAATTACCGGAATCTAAGAGCTATCAGCTCTAAGAACTACTTCCTGGCCAGGCACCTATCTCGAGATGCACCAGAATCCCTGTAAGCATCTCCAACCACAATCAGTGGTCATCTACTAGTATGTTGCTACAAACAAAACAAACAAAAACAGGGTCTTTACACAACTGAAAAGTAATCTATCTTAAATTTCATTTTTTGTTTGTTTGTTCTTTTTTGGTTTTTGATAAACAGAGGAGTCTTGCTCTGTCACCCAGGCTGGAGTGCAATGGTGTGACCTTGGCTCACTACAACCTCTGCCTTCAGGGTTCAAACGATTTTCCTGCCTCAGCCTCTGAGCAGCTGGGATTAGAAGTGCACCCCACCATGCCTGCTAGTTTTTGTTTTAGTAGAGTTGGGGTTTCAGCATTTTGGTGAGGCTGGTGTCAAACTCCTGACCTCATCATCCACCCACCTCTGCCTCCCAAAGTGCTGGGATTATAGGCATGAGCCACCATACCCAGCCAAATTTAAATCTTAAAATAAGTAGACAAACCTAATTTGGACATGGTGACTGCAGAAAAAAAAAAAAAAAGAAAAAAAAAAAGACTAGAATAATAAAAGCTCCAAAAGGGACTTAGGCCATGCTTTTTTTCCTACACTGCCTCAGCCTTTAATGCTGGAAGGGCCTTGTAGGCAAACATTCCTATCACTCAAGTGTGAGGAACGTGGAATAGCTTTTCTTTTTTCTGCTTCCATGCTCTCCAGGTGTGAGAAGCCCATGCCTCTGGAAGGAACTGGGAAATAAATACACCTCTGATATGGTTTGGATATGTCTCCCTCTCCAAATCTCATGTTAAAATGGGACCCTTAATGTTGAGGACAGGGCCTAGTGAGAAGTGTTTGCGTAAGGGTGGTGCATTCCTCATAAATGGCTTGGTGCCATTCTCATGGTAATAAGCAAATTCTCTTTCTGGTATTAAACCAATATGAGTTTTTGTTTTGTTTGTTTATTTGCAGAAAAGTGATTTATTTATTTATTTAGAGAGAAACAGAGAAGAGAGAAAGCTTCCACAAGAGAGAGTGTGTGCAAGTGGGACCCCAGAGGGGAAATCCAGGAGGGGAAAGAGACCTCCCACTATGTCAGATAATATGAGTTTTCTAAATACTGTTTATAATACATCTGATCAAACAAGAGTTTTCACTCTTTTTCTTGGCAGAAAAAACAATGTTGCCTCACCATCTGTTTGGGATTTCTTTGCTTCAGAAGGGTTAGAGTCCAATGCCGTATCTATACGGAAAGAAAAGAAAAACTATGTAATCACTTATAAAAATTTATCAACTCATTTATTCCACAAGGAAGCCATTTCACTACCTCTACTTTTATTCTTATCCATTGGGAAAAGGGACAAAGAATTATACATAAAGATAAATCTAAGACTCCTCCATTACATGACAAATTGTGTTGATAAAAAGATGGTAAAATGTAGAAACAAAAAGTTGACATGTTTTCACTAACATGACAACTAAAGGAAAGTATATCACATGTTAAAATAACACAAGTGAATATGTGAAAATTTTAAAAATTGAAACCAGTATGAGTTTTGCTAAACACTTTCTATTATACACCTCATCAAACAAGAGTTTTCACTCTTTTTCTGGGTGAGAAAAACAATGTCGTCTCACCATCGGCTTGTGATGTATTTGCTTTTGGATGATCCGAAGGGTCAGACTCCAAAGCCCTATCTATACAGAGAGAAAAGAAAAAACATGTGATCATTATAACAATTTATCAACTCATTTATTCTACAAGGAGGCCACTTCAATACCTCTATTTTTATTCTCATCCATTGAAATGAATGTATAGACATAAGACGAAGCCAGACAAGGTGGTGTATGCCTGTACTCCCAGCTACTCAGGAAGATGAGATAAGAAAATTCCTCGAACCCAAGTCAGGAATTTAGGCCAGCATGAGTAACATGGTGAGACTCTTTTTTATTAAAAAAAAAAAAAAAAAAGCAAATGTTCCCTTTGAGTTGTGTAAAATCAACTTTGCATAAAATAAATCAAGATGCCAATACATTTTAAATGAGAGGCCTACTTTATAGACAAAATATAAGATGTATTCTGGAGTTTGAAAATTTTTTAAAAGTAAATTCAGCGTGTTTGTCATTTCCATGTCATTCTGAAGACACAGAACCTTAGTTCTGTTGAGCAGCTGTCTTCCATAGTCATGTGAGATCTCTGTCTTCATTTCTTCCTTAGCAATACATATGGAGAACATACACAAGCCTTCTTTGTATTGGAAGGGGCCAAAAGAAACATACATAAGCTGTATTGTAATCTTAAAGAATAAAAATAAAGAGCCTTTTTTGTTCTCTCGTCCAACACCACCCATCTATGAACTGATGTGTAAAATCACTCACAGGCTTTCCTTACACCAGCAACCAGAGTATAAGTTTACAGAAGTACTTACACATTTTGTGTATAAAGGTATAATCAATTGACATATTGGTTTATTCGAAATTCTTAAACATCTTGAAAAGTGAGTATAGTACTCCAAGTTACAAAGTCACATTCATCATGAGTCTTAATTATTCTACCTCTGAAAAAAACTAAGAGTCCAACCAAAGTTGGATTTTTGTTTTGTTTTTTACTTTAAGTTCTGAGATACACGTGCAGAATGTGCAGCTTTGTTACATACGTATACATGTGCCCTGGTGGTTTGCTGCACCTCTAAACCCATCACCGAGGTTTTAAACCCCATGTGCATTAGGTATTTGTCCTAATGTTCTCTGTCCCCTTACACCCCACCCCACAACGAACCCCCCAGTGTGTGATGTTCCCCTCCCTGTGTCCATGTGTTCTCATTATTCAACTACCAGTTATGAGAGAGAACATGTGGGGTTTGGTTTTTGTTCCTGTGTTAGTCTGCTCGGAATCATGGCTTCCAGTTTCTTATGCTTTACTTTGTTGTCTTTGAACAAGATGCTATTGCCAGGTGGGGGAAGGACAAAGGGAGAGCCATGGCAGCAAACACTTTTTCACAGACAAGGTCTGGCATTTTAACCTTCAATCTTTATGTTACATGTTAAAAGTCTACATTGACATTTCATGTCTTTTGAAACTTTTGACCATGAACCATCCCTACCTCTCTTTTACAACAAGGAGGTAAATGAAGTCTGTTAAGTCACCAGAATAAATCTAGAGACACATTTTGTGTTAAGGTAAGAATTTTAAAGTCATCAGAGCCTCATGAGCAAACTCCTTTGGGGGAAAAAAAACACCCATTTTTCTGCAGCCCTGGCCATGACATTTCATACCTTTCACAATTATTTTAAGTACCCTCCCATCTTCTTTCCTTTTGTGTTCAAATTACAGTTAGAAAAAAATAAGCACCTATCAAGGTGACTTAAAGTAACCCATTAAGAATATCCTATCATCACACCATGGAATATTATGCAGCCATCAAAAACGATGAGTTTGCATCCTTTGTAGGGACATGGATGAACCTGGAAGCCATCATTCTCAGCAAACTGACACAGGAACAGAAAACCAAACACCACATATTCTCACTCATAGACGGATGTTGAACAATGAGAACACATGGACACAGGGAGGGGAGCATCTCAC
>PVKV010034456.1:0-17668 GCA_004027835.1 Alouatta palliata | reverse complement strand
CACTACTAAAAATACAAAAATTAGCTGGGCATGGTGGCACGTGCCTGTAGTCCCAGCTACTCGGGAGGCTGAGGCAGGAGAATTGCTTGAACCCAGGAGGCGGAGGTTGCGGTGAGCCGAGATCACGCCATTGCACTCCAGCCTGGGCAACAAGAGCGAAACTCCGTCTCAAAAAAAAAAAAAAAAAAAAAAAAAAAAAAAAAAAAAAAAAAAAAAAAAAAAAAAAAAAAAAAAAAAAAAAAAAAAAAAAAAAAAAAAAAAAAAAAAAAAAAAAAAAAAAAAAAAAAAAAAAAAAAAACCTCTCAATAAACTAGGTATCGATGGAACTTATCTCAAAATAATAAAAGCTGTTTATGACAAACCCACAGCCAATATCATACTGAATGGGCAAAAACTGAAAGCATTCCTTTTGAAATCTGGCACTAGACAAGGATGCCTTGTCTCAGCATTCCTATTCAATATAGTATTGGAAGTTCTAGCTACAGCAATCAGTCAAGAAAAAGAAATAAAGAGTATTCAATTAGGAAAGGAGGAGGTCAAACTGTCTCTATTTGCAGACGACATGATTGTATATCTAGAGGATCCCATCGTCTCAGCCCAGAATCTCCTGAAACTGATAAGCAACTTTAGCAAAGTCTCAGGATACAAAATCAATGTGCAAAAATCACAAGCATTCCTATACACCAATAACAGACTTAAAGAGAGCCAAATTAAGAACGAAATGCCATTCACAATTGCTACAAAGAGAATAAAATACCCAGGAATACAACTAACAAAGCGTGTGAAGGATCCCTTCAAGGAGAACTACAAAGCACTGCTCAATGAAATAAGAGAGAACACAAACAGATGGAGAAACATTCCATGCTCATGGTTAGGAAGAATCAATATCATGAAAATGGCCATACTGCCCAAAGTAATTTGTAGATTCAATGCTATCCCCATCAAGCTACCATGGCCTTCTTCACCAAACTGGAAAAAACCACCTTAAACTTCATATGGAACCAAAAGAGAGCCCACATAGCCAAGTCAATTCTAAGCAAAAAGAACAAAGCTGGAGGCATCACTCCATCTGACTTCAAACTATATTACAAATCTACAGTAATTAAAACAGCATGGTACTGGTACCAAAACAGAGATAGAAACCAATGGAACAGAACAGAAGCCTCGGAGGCAATGCTACACATCTACAACCATTTGATCTTTGACAAACCTCACAAAAACAAGCAACAGGGAAAGGATTCCCTGTTTAATAAATGGTGTTGGGAAAATTGGCTAGCCATGTGCAGAAAGCAGAAACTGGACCCCTTCCTTACACCTTACACTAAAATTAACTCCAGATGGATTAAAAACTTAAACATAAGACCTAATACCATAAAAACCCTAGAAGAAAACCTAGGCAAAACCATTCAGGACAGAAGCATAGGCATAGGCAAGGACTTCATGACTAAAACACCAAAAGCATTGGCAACAAAAGCCAAAATAGACAAATGGGATCTAATTAAACTCCAGAGCTTCTGCACAGCAAAAGAAACAATCATTAGAGTGAACCAGCAAGCAACAGAATGGGAAAAAATTTTTGCAATCTACCCATCTGACAAAGAACTTATATCCAGAATCTACAAAGAACTAAAACAGATTTACAAGAAAAAAACAAACAAACCCGTTCAAAAGTGGGCAAAGGATATGAACAGAGACTTTTCAAAAGAAGACATGTATGATAAACATATGAAAAAATGCTCATCATCACTGGTAATTAGAGAAGTGCAAATAACAACTACATTGAGATACCATCTCACGCCAGTTAGAATGGCGATCATTAAAAAATCTGGAGACAACAGATGCTGGAGGGGATGTGGAGAAATACGCACACTTTTACATTGTTGGAGGGAGTGAACATTAGTTCAACCATTGTGGAAGACAATGTGGCAATTCCTCCAGGACCTAGAAATAGAAATTCCATCTGACCCAGTAATCCCATTACTGGGTATATATCCAAAGGATTATAAATCATTGTATTATAAAGACACATGCACACGTATGTTCACACTGCAGCACAGTTTACAATAGCAAAGACTTGGAACCAACTCAAATGCCCATCGATGATAGACTGGACAGGGAAAATGTGGCACATATATACCATGGAATACTATGAAGCCATAAAAAACGATGAGCTCATGTCCTTTGTAAGGACATGGATGAATCTGGAAACTATCATTTTCAGCAAACTGACACAAGAACAGAAAATCAAACACCGCATGTTCTCACTCATAGGCGGGTGTTGAACAACAAGAACACATGGACACAGGGAGGGGAGCATCACACACTGAGGTCTGTTGGGGGAGACTTAGGGAGGGACAGTGGCAGGTAAGGAGTTGGGGAGGGATAACATGGGGAGAAATGCCAGATATAGGTGAAAGGGATGGAGGCAGCAAACCACATTGCCATGTATGTACCTATGCAACAATCCAGCATGTTCTTTGCATGTACCCCAGAACCTAAAATGCAATAAAAAATTAAAAACAAATAAATTTAAAAAAAAGAAAATAATTAATGGATTGCAGCTTCAGCTTCCTTTTACCAAGGAAGCGTTCTCTTTAAGCTCAGCCTCATGACCTGTTAAGGGCATGACCAAGGCTATAGTTGTTTCCCCATCTACTGATGGCAAGAGCAGAAAAAGCCTCAATTCAGAAGTGGGCTTCAGGAGTTCAGAATTTTGAGAGTCAATGAAGGATCATGAACATCACCAAAATGAAGGCATATGAATTATTTTCTAAATGAGTAAGAACAAAATCTGTTAATGTTAATTTTCAATTTCCTTCACATAGACGAAATCCCGCCGAGGAGGCTCACAGCACAGGGCTGCTTACGGAGAAGACAGGATGCATGAGGAGAATGTGTGAAAATGTGATTCCCCAGCAGATGACCTACAGTAGTGACACAATACAGAGGGTGTCCAAAGAAACATGATAAGAGGCCCACAGGGCTGTGAAACATTGAGAAACCTAAGCTGAGCTCTCACCAGCCTGGTAAATTCCACTGGCACCAAGATGCTGAGCCAATTTAAATGCAAAGCAAAACACTTGCAAGGTTTGGCAGACTCTTTAAAATGTAATTATAGCAACTCATCCAAGGATGAGTTTAACACATGTGCAACTTTGAGAAGACTACTGGTCACATTTAAACATTTTATGTTCCACATACCTACACAATGACATTACCTGGAGGATGTTCTTTCTTAATTAAAAAAAAAAAGCCATTTTTTTCCTCTCACACTTTGAAAAGTATGTTGTTATTTACAGGCATTTGTATCTTTAATTTTTTAATTCTTCACTTTCTCCACTGATACTGTACTATGTGACAGTAATTTAGAATAATGTCTCAGATATGCTTAGTGCTACAGTAAGTCTCCATTCTCCTTTGCCATCTCACCCACACTGCAAAACCAAGCTGGGAATCTCTGCACATCTCAGCCTTTATCTGTGCCGAGGGAGAATGACTTCTCCCAACTGTGTCACCTAAGTTCCCTTGGTTTCCATTGCCAGTTGGGTTTGGCCAGTAGGAGGCACTGAAATGAAGTCAGATAACTGAAGGAGAGAGAGATTGAGTTACCCCCTATTCTCTTCCAACAAGGTGGCAGTTTAGCAGGAGCTGTGTTCCTCTGGAATGGGTATATCAGATGGCCTTTGTCACATGGTGGCAGCTCTCTCCAAATGCCAGTGACTGCCTCCTGCCCTTGCCCGTGCTGGCCTTATGGAGGTAATGACTCCCTGTCATTGTTAGTTTCAGAGGGCTTTGCCAATTCTTTTTTAATTCCTTAACTCCACCCATACCTTGGTACAGAGTCCCTTAATTATGCTTTCTTAAGTTATTCTCATATATACAACATCTCCTTTCCTCCCAGGACTCTGATTAATACAATTGACAAAGAAATATCATTTATTGAAATACCAAATCTAAAGGCCTGCATATCTATTAGCAGCAAAGTTAATGCAAAATGAAATGACAACAATCCCACAGACAAGGGCATATATTTCCAGAAAGCAGTATGGTGTAACGATCTGTACATAGCCTGATATTTCAGTTAAAAGTCCGGTTCTTCTGCTTAGATCTATGAACTCGAGCAACTTTTCCAGCTTTTCTGTTCTTTTTTAATAAGATAAGGCCGATAATAATACGTCCCTTATAAATTTGGTGCTGAGATTAAATGAGATAATTTAGTTTAAACTCATAGCATGCCACAAGCATTAAAACTGGGAGCGTGACAGTTATAATTGTGGCAATGGTGTTAAAATGATGTTTCCAGTGATAAAACCTCAACTGAGAGTTGTAATCTAAACATTCTAAAGACAAGTCCTTTCATGATCTATGCTAAGGAAAGTCCATAGTGCTTTTTTATTCAGTTTACAACTTGCCCCAACATTATTGTTACTGTCAAAGAATGATCAGCAATATGCTGGATTATTTTCTCAATTGATCTCAGGTTAGATGAGGTTCTTAGCTTTGAAATATTTCCTCTCCCCATCCCAGAAAAATACAGAATGAAGGTGACAATTACAAAGGTGATGATGATGGTGGTAACTTTTACTGAGATTAACCACATGCCAGGACTGTTTCAAGCATTTTACATGTGTTAAATCTTTTGATCCTCATAACAATTATATATGGTTGCATATTATTATTTTCCCATTTTGCAGATAGAGCATCAAGGGGCAAAGAATAAGTAACCTGGCCATGGTCAAATTTAGTAAGTGGCAGAAATGAAGTTATAACCCTGGAGTTCAAGCTCCAACATCCACATGCAAAAATGCCCAGTTATACTACCCCAGTCTGCCATTGTGACTGTACTTTTCATGTCTTGGATACCTGAGTTCCATCTTTATGAATGTAAACATTTTATTCAGAATTATAACCCCAATGAAAGTTTTTTTTTGTCAAGCATGCATTTTACAGAGCAAATATCATTAGGCCATTTAAAGTTATTACTGAACTTTCTATTCAGCACAGGTAAAAATTTTTATTGAATTTATATTCATCATGATTGTTCTTCTGTGAACTGTATACTGAATATCTAATTTATTAGTCAGTCATTTTGTCCACATCATGTGAGTGATTATAGCTTCTATTGGTAGGACTCTTATTGTTATTATAATAAAGCTTCAGCAGACCCACATTTAATTTACATGAATTCAGTCAACTTGGCCAAAATGTAGAATAAATCTAAAGGTCTCAGTGATTTCTAAACCTACTCTCAAGGGATTATCAAACATGAAAAAATTGTATACATGATGAAGAAGGTTGTGATTCCTCCAGGAAGAAATTAAGAAATTAGTGGAACCAGGGTTGATGAGAAACAGATTATTAACATAATCTCAAAATGCATCCCTATAAATTATAATTTACAGAAATAACAACTTACAGTACAACAGAGAAACCAAACAACACCATAACCAAGTTATGAACGTTAACCTCATAAATAAAGTGTAAACACACATGATGTACCTACAAATGTGACAGCCTAAGAAGGACATAACATTACTTATTTAGCAATCCAGCCAGTAAGTACTAAACCAGAATTAGATGATAAAGAAACGTCAGGTGAACCAAACTGGGGACAGTCTATGAAATACCTAGCTTGTAATCTTTCAAAATACCAAGGTTAGGAAAGAAGAAAAAAAAAAAAGGCCAGGAAAAGTTAGCCTTAAGATTGAATTAAATGAGATTTAGGAAATGTGGTAACTTAAGTGCAATACATGACCCTGGACCAGATTCTGTACTAGAAGAAAAATGCTGTGAGTGCTATTATTGGGATAATTGATGAAATTGGAATGTGGACTCCACATTAGATAAAATTAGCATAACAATATTACATGTCTTGAATTTGATAACTAGGTTGTAGTTTTGTAAGAAAATACCCTTGAGAAATATACACTAAAGTATTAAGGAATAAAAAAATAATGATATATGCAATCTATTCTCAAATGGTTCAGCAAAAACGTGTGTGTGTGTGTGTGTGTGTGTGTGTGTGTGTGTTTGTGTGTATACAATGAGAGAATAAAAAAGCAAATGTGGAACAATACTCAAAATTGGTGAATCTGTGTAACAGATATAAAATTATTCTTTGTACTTTTGTAAAACTTTACACTGGAACTTATTTCAAGATCAAAAGTTGTTTAACAAAATAATTCCTGGAAGGCCTTAGGGAAACATTAACCAAAATTGGGGAACTTCCTAAAATATATTGTAGAAAATTATAATAATACTGGAATTTAGAATTTCCACAAAATTGCAGAAGTATTGCAAAAACCCTCAAATTATTTACTTGCTGATTATGGACCTTCTATGGAATTGCATGTTGAAAATATTATCCTGTAATACATGCATATTAGTGAATAGAGCTAGGTACCAAGAATCTTGTAATCTATATTTATAGGCAATTTAGGGATTTTCCAGGGTGATTTTTACCATGTGTGATTTTCAACTTGTTTTAGAACCAAAAACCGTGTTTGAAATGTTACCTCAGTATATTTCTAGAATGTCTAGTTTTTCTAGATCAGTTTTTGCAGATCTAAATGTTTAAGGATGCAGTCTGCAACATGAGGGAGTTTGTGTTGAGTAGACAAGGCTGTTTTTTGTTTATCACAGGAAGACAGAGCACTATGTTGACATATTTTTAGCAGCATCTTGCAGGAGGGAGAGAAAAGTCAAGATATGAATGTTTAGAGGATCTGGTATAAGGTAAAGTTTTCAATGTGGGGGTATGCTTAGAATTGGGGAAAACTTGGTCAGACATGGTGGCTCATACCTGGAATCCCAGCACTTTGGGAAGCCAAAGCAGGCAGATTATCTGAGGTCAGGAGTTCAAGACCAGCCTGGCCAACATGGTGAAATCTCATCTCTACTAAAAATACAAAAATAGCAGGCATGGTGGTACATGCCTGTAATACCACCACTTACTACTCAGGAGGCTGAGGCAGGAGAATCACTTGAACCTAGGAGGTGGAGGTTGCAGTGACTCGAGATCATGCCATTGCATTCCAGCCTGGGCAACAAGAGCAAAAATCCATCTCAAAAAAAAAAAAAAAAAGAATTGGGCAAAACTTGTGATATAACAGTTTAGGGTTGGTACATAAAGGGCAAGACAGTGTTTACAGGTGAGTTAAAGAATAAATATTTGCTTGTTAAGCTCAGTTGATTCATCTATTATGCTGATTAGAGGCTATTTATTCATATAAGGATAAGTTAAACAATATGATTTTGAGATAAATGGACTTGTAGAAATTTTCTAAATCAAGCAATAAAGTTATTTGAAACTTTATCTTCTTGGGAAAGAGTTGTATGAAATAGCAAAGATATGTTAAGATGGACTGTGTAGGTGGTTTCTGTTCTGTTTTTATTCTTTGAGACCTAGAAATAGTAATAGCTCCCAGCAGTTACTAACCCCAGGGTGCCTCATTATCTGTGGTTGGTTTCCTTTCACCCTGCCTACATCCTCAAAGATAACCTTTCTTAATACTTTTTTCAATTACTCTAACTGAATATGCCATCTGTTTCTTAATAGGACCCTAACTGATAAAGATAATTATGAGTCAGATAAACATTTGTTCACTTGCATATATTTAGAAATTCACCAACTCTCAAAAAATTACTTTGTTGCCTGGCATTAATCAATTGCATTGCTATTCCAATTCAATATTATTGCATATGGTGTAGTTACTGTTGGTGCAGCAAAATGCAAACTTCAGAGCAAAAGATTATGCTTTGTGCCTGGACCTATTTGACCCCACCTACAGAAGTAAGTGGTCTCATTCTTAATCTCTTGCATTAGTTCCGACAAAGGACAGGAGAAAAACTACTCCAGCCAAATACTGGGAATTTAGCACTTGCATGGTTTATTCCTGCACTTTTGTTCTGGTTCTGAGAACTGCACTTATTTTTAACTTGTGTCAGTCTCTGTCTTCATTCTTGCCTGTCCCAGTTGTCAAGAATTGGAGATTTGACTATAAATCACAGTCAAGAGCAAGGGCAGCTACCTACTGGCTGCTTGACTGTTGCTGCTGGCCTTTCTGGAGTCCTAGCATTACTCTTTGAACCCCTCTTCCCTCCAGCTGTGTAACTAAAACACTGGAGCTATTTCAGTGACTTTGTGGGATTTTCGTGTAATGCACTGTAAGGGGACAGCCCTTCTGATTAAGAATATGTGTTTAATTTTTACTGTCTAAATTATTCTTAGGTTGTGTGTGGGTGTGTGTATGTATTGAGCCTCCAGTGCCACTGCCTATGTACACTACCTACTCTGCTGCTGTACTCTTTAGTGTGGTATCTGTCCCCTAAGTATCTAATGGAGAAAATAAATAAGGGTTGTCTGAGAACTCCCCTGTAATAGACTCACAAAAGCTTGTGAATCTTTAAAAGAAACAAAGCAAAGAAAATAAATGCATGTCTAAGCACATTTCCTGAATATGTGTAAGTTCTCTGGCCTTTCTCTTCCCTACAAAGATTACCATCATCTTCAATATACATACCTCGCAAACATCCGCCAAGTGTTGTATTGAATTATTTAGTACGATTTAGCATGGCTGCTTGTTCTCTGTTGGAACTGTGTGGAATGAAATGAAAGAAAGGACGTAAGGCAGACACAGAGGAGCACAATTATAAGCAAATCACACTAGGTTTCATTCATCATTCTGTGCTTTCATGCCAGAAACTATTTCAGTTTAGTTATAATATGCACATTATATTTATTTCAATGAGAAACAAATACTTATATAACACATATCCCAATACTTAGATAGATAAAAGTAAACCCTACTCAAAAGCCTATGTCACATGCAATTTCCCTGGCACTTTGAAAAGGAAGGGTACTGCTTTTGTAAAGAACATGTTATGAATAGCCAATGCTTAAGCAGAAAACACAAAATCCCTCTTTGGGTTTCATATTGGATGCCACTCTCAGGGAGCTGTGTAACCAAAACCCTGGAGTTATTTCAGTGACTTGCTGGGTTTCTCATGTAATGTGTTAAAAGGGGACAACCCTCTCGATTAAGAATATGTGCTTAATTTTTATTGTATAAATTATACAGTATACAATCTAATATGCTATTTGAAAGCTTTGGCTTTCAAGTTAGACAAACCTGAGTTTGAATTCAAGCTCCTACTCTTACTAGCTCTATTGGCTTTTGCAAATTGATTTGTTTCATTAAACTTTAGTCACCTCAACTAAAAATGGTGATAAAACTAGCTGTTACTCATGAGGGTATTATGAGAATTAAATGAAATAATACATGAAAAATACAAAGCATGATGTCTAACACAGGCAAACATTTCACACTACCATGTCATTTGAAGTTGCTGCTTAAATATTGGACTTGCACAGGGGAATAGCCAGTTTTCACATTTAACCCTATTATCTTCATTTGGATGAAACCCAAATAAATAATACTTGCTAACTTCTTTCTGCCCACCAGGTGCTAATAATCAAGAGCCCACCAGGGATTTTCAAGTGAAAGTTCCACCAGCACATCACAGTTTCTGTGTCTTAAGTCAGGTGTATTATTTTCCATCTAACAAGAAAGTTCCTCCTATTGACTTACTGACTACTGTTAAACTGGAAAAATTCCCTTGTTTTCAAAGATAGCTAGAATCATGAATTTGACTTGATCTCGTTAAAGACTAAGTAAACTGGAAAACAGAACCAAATGAACACAGCATTGTGCTTCTCCAGATCTATCTATCTATCTATCTACCTACCTACATATCTATCTTCCTGTTTATATATATAAAATTTACTTTTATGTGACAAATAATATTTATGCATATTTAGAATGCTACATAATTTTTTTTTTTTTTTTTTTGAAGACTAGCTCTCATTCTCTCACCCAGGTTGAGGTATAGTGGCAAGAACCTAGCTCATTGTAACTTCGAACTCCTGGACTCAAGCAATCCTTCCCTTTAGCCTCCTGTGTAGCTGGAATTACAAGCACATGCTACCACACCTGCCTTTTATTTATTTATTTTTTTCTAGAGATGAGGTCTCACTATGTTGCTCAGGATGGGCTTGAACTTCTGGACTCAGGCAATCCTCCCACCTTGGCCTCCCAAAATACTGGTATTGCAGGCATGAGCCACTGTCCCTGGCCTGATGTTTTGATCTATGTACATATGGTAGAAAGATGCAATCAAGCCAATTAACATATGCTTTGCCTTACCACTCTATCATTTGTTTTTCTGATAACAACATGAAATATCTGTTCATTGACCTCAGAGATCTTATGTTCCCTTAAGATATTACACTCTGTCATGTTTCATCAGAATTACCAGGCAGAGTCTGGTGAGGGGCTGCTTTATATTGGGCTAAAGTCTTCGCTGATAAATTGGTATGAACAGGAACCTATACAAAGCGAGGCATGAGCCATGAAGCTCTGAGGGAAGAGCATTCCAGGGAGAGGGAAAGCAAGTGCAAAGGCCCTGAGGCAGGAGCTTGCTTGGAAAGGTGAGTCCATGGCAAGGTGGCCCACAGGGTGGGGACAGAAGGAGCCAGGAGCACCAGACTGCAGGGATATGTGGGCAATTGGGAAGGTTTTAGAATCTCTACTGCATGCCTTGCCAAAAAATTCTTAGCTAGTAAGTGGCAGACCTGGGGAAAACTTTGAGTATTCAAATTTGAAATCTGAGATGATGGCACATAAAGAAAGCTTCTAAGGGAAGAAAATAAGGCTCTTCATGGCACCTTTAAGCACCACAACAAGGACCCACTATTTTTTCTTCTCAGTGCCACTAGGAATCCAAAATAACTAGGATCTGTCTGGTTCCAACTCACCTATGAAACCAGCTCATGTTCTCAGTCATTTCTCCTTTTCCTTTTGCTCAAAACCTCCTAATGGGAGAACAAAAAGAATAAATCATATTCCCTATGCTCTCTGCTTTAGTTACTTGTTAAAATTTAGTTTCAATGATGCTCTGCCATGCTCTTCAGTTGTGCTGTAAGATGAATCACTTGGACACTTTTGTTTTCCTCTTTCTGCAAAAATAAAGATACTGATGCTACTAATATTTTCAAAGTCTGCTTTTTGCCAGAAACATGAGGTAACAAGTGTAGAATTGTTTTGGTCTACTTTCTAGAAAGATTATATGTTAACAATATTCATTAAGTAATTTTATGCCCCCAGGCAGTGCTAGGTATCATAGAGCATGAAAAGAAGTAAAATGCCCAGGTCCTGACCACATAGAACTCAGAATTCTTTTCAGGGACGAAATAAAGCAACACCAAGGGTTTAAGGTCCTTACCATTAAGAAAAGGCCACAGTGATGTTGCCAGGTCCTTTAGGCCCAACTCCCTAATAGGGTCTAGGAATTAGCTGACATCTGGCTAGGATTTAGGCTTCTCTGAATTAATAGGAAACCTTGGTCCCTATTTCTCCCTTCAAGGTGTATAAACTCTCCATATATATTTAAAAATCACATCACATTTTAAAAGTATAAGAAGAATGCTAAGATCATACAGTTCCCTCAGTGAAATTAGAAGCACTCATACCTATATATATATTCTGTTCAACAAGGCAGGTCAAAGGGCTATTTTCTAGTGATTTTTTTAAGATACCCTAACCTACCCCTACCCTCAACATTTCCCACTGACCCAACCAAAGTGCTTATAATTTCCACTTTTTGTGTTACTTCTTTAGAATAAATATGTTGTTTATTGAAGGTCTTTGTTAGAATGTAAGCAAGTTACTAAGAAGAAGTAACTCATTAACTGATTAGCATGGATTAATATATCAATTTCAAGGAGGAAGGTCTTAGGAGACTGTAAATATGAAGGGATTTGGAATAAGAGATAATGTTTGAGAAAACTGGAACAAAGACCTCAGAATCAGAGACCCTAAAATATTCATGAGACACATTAAGAACATGTACCTGTTGGTGAAGAGGAGACAAGAGAATGCTAAAGAAAGTTAAGAGTACATGAGTCCTTGTAGTACAGTTTGAAGTCAGGTAGCGTGATGCCTCCAGTTTTGTTCTTCTTGCTTAGGATTGTCTTGGCTATGCAGTCTCCTTTTTGGTTCCATATGAAGTTTAAATTAGTTTTTTTCTAATTCTGTGAAGAATATCAATGGTAGTTTGATGGGGATAGCATTGAATCTATTAATTACTTTGGGCAGTATGGCCATTTTTGTGATATTGATTCTTCTTATCCATGAGCATGGAATGTTTTTCCATTTGTTTGTGTCCTCTCTAATTTCCTTGAGCAGTGGTTTGTAGTTCTCCTTGAAGAAGTCTTTCACATCCCTTGTAAGTTGTATTTCTAGGTTTTTTATTTTCTTTGTAGCAATTATGAATGGAAGCTCACTCATGATTTGGCTCTCTGTTTGTCTATTATTGGAGTATGAAAATGCTTGTGATTTTTGCACATTGATTTTGTATCCTGAGACTTTGCTGAAGTTGCTTATCGGCCTAAGGAGATTTTGGGCTGAGACAATGGGGTTATAATGCCATACATCTACGACCATCTGATCTTTGACAAACCTGACAAAAACAAGCAATGTGTAAAGGATTTCCTATTTAATAAATGGTGTTGGGAAAACTGGCTAGCCATATGTGGAAAACTGAAATTGGACCTCTTTCTTACACCTTATACAAAAATTAACTCAAAACGAATTAAAGACAAACCTAAGACCAAAAACCATAAAAACCCTCAAAGAAAACCTAGATAATACCATTCAGGACATAGGTATGGGAAAACACTTCATGACTAAAACACCAAAAGCAATGGCAACAAAAGTCAAAATTGACTAATGGGATCTAATTAAACTAAAGAGCTTCTGCACAGCAAAAATAACTATCATCAGAGTGAACAGGCAACCTACAGAATAGGAGAAAATTTTTGCAATCTATTCATCTGACAAAGAGCTATTAATATCCAGAATCCAAAATTTACAAGAAAAAAAAACCCCAGAAAAAAGTGGGTAAAGGGTATGAACAGACACTTCTCAAAAGGAGACATTTATGGGCCAATAAACATGAAAAAATGCTCGTCATCATTGTTCATTAGAGAAATGCAAATCAAAACTACAGTGAGATACCATCTCATGCCAGTTATAATGGCAATCATTAAAAAGTCAGGAAACAACAGATGCTGGAGCGGATGTGGAGAAATAGGAACACTTTTACACTGTTGATGGGAGTGTAAATTAGTTCAACCATTGTGGAAGACAGTGTGGCGATTCCTCAAGGACCTAGAAACAGAAATACCATTTGACCCAACAATCCCATTACTGGGCATATACCCAAATGATCACAGATCATTCTACTATAAAGACACATGCACATATATGTCATGTTTATTGCAGCACTGTTTGCAATAGCAAAGACTTGGAACCAACCCGAATGCCCATCAATGATAGACTGGATAAAGAAAATGTGGCACATATACATCATGGAATACTATGCAGCCATAATAAAAGGATGAGTTTGTGTCCTTTACAGTGACATGGATGAAGCTGGAAGCCATAATTCTCAGCAAACTAACACAGGAACAGAAAAGCAAACACCACATATTCCCACTCTTAAGTGGGAGTTGAAGAGTGTGAACATATGGACACAGGGAGGGGAACATCACACACCAGGGCCTGTTAGGGGGTGGGGGGCTAGAGGAGGGATAGCATTAGAAGAAATACCTAATGTAGATGACGGGTTGATGGGTGCAGTAAACCACCATAGCATGCGTGTACCTATGTAACAAACCTGCACGTTCTGCACATGTATTCCAGAACTTAAAGTATAATAATAATAGTAATAAAAGAGTACATGAGACCAACTCTAGCAACTTTCCAATTTTGTCTAGGGCTGCTCTGATTAATTCCTCTGCTCTATATATAGAGAAACCATTGTCTGGGGCATTTAAATGATGTGTCCATGTTCACTCAGTGAGTAAGTGGAAGAATAAAGATTAGAAATCTAGATTTCCAACTCCACACCTGCTTCGCTAAATTAAAAAAAAAAGAAAATGCAATGGCTCTGAAGATTCTTTGGTTAGGATTTTTCCAGATCCTATTTTCCAGGCTTTTTGGTCTTTGAATGAAAGTTTTTATTATTTTTTTTTTTATTTTGGCTACTATAAATATTTACTTAAGAAAAGGCTATTAAACAGGGCTCGCATTGGGATTAGAATGAAAAGAAACTTAAACTCCTGGTAAACTACATCTTAAAATTCAGAAGTAGAAGAGTTCTCATGATTAGAGGTTGGTGCAATATGCAGACACATTTCCTCTTTTCTTCCCACACTCATCTTAAAAATAATACCAGACAATACTAGACATCAAAGCCAGCCAGCCGAGACAGGAGGAAGTGACTATTCAAACCAGGGAGGAATTCAACAAGGTAAGTCCCTAACAAATAAGTCCTGGTGATAAACGGAACAAAGCTATCACTGAATTGATCAATGTCTCAAGAAACATGGATCCCACCCACAAACATCATGAAAAGTTTTCCTGATAATGCCAGTGGTTGAGTCAGTGTTGTAGAAGAAAATTGTTTGATATAAACACCTAAAAACATTTTTTTTTTGAGTCTTATAATATTTTTACGCTCAAGAGAAGACATTGTAGTACAATGGGGGAAAAACAGTGCTTGACTCATATAGATCTATTTTTTCAATTCCTGGCTGCAATATAAATAGTATTAAAAAGAAATGGGAAAGCACAAAATATTAATTTTATTTGTTTTACATATTTCCCAAGAATTTAAATACTTAGACTCTGTGACTCAGAAATACAGAAAAAAAATTACAGACATAAAAAATGTAAAATAATGTTTGCTGTAATATTATTTGAAATATAATTATTGGGAACAACTTAAATCTCAATATTTCTTAAGATGCTTTGGGCTGCAAGTAACAGAAAAAAATTTAAAATGGCTAAAAAACAAGAAAATTTTATTATTGTATATGTCAAAAATGTCATGGGGAAATATATTTCCAGAGCTGATTAATGTATTAGTTCAATGATTCATGAAGAATGATGGTTGCTAGTATCATTTTCCTCTGCTTGGCACATAAACTGTTCTCATAGTAACTCCACTCATCAGTATATGGTCCCACAAATACAGGCTTCATAAAAATAGTGAGCAAAAGAAGAAAAACATTTTTTTTAATTCTATGGAAACACCTGTTTGGAGAAGCAGCAAAGAAGAAAGAACTTACAGAGTGCCTACATAAATTGGTTATGAGTAACATATAAACAAGGAACAACAAACTGTGGAAGGCTGCAGGTGGCCTCTGAGGAGGAAGGCCTCTCCATGCCTCATGTTCTGATACAGAGTGACCTAGGCTCTGTTACCATAAACATTGTGCTCAAGGACAAAAAACCCCTTTGTAGCATTATTATGTAGCCAGACTTGTAGGCTCCTTGTAAGGCTCATGTTCCATCAGCTGCACATAGATAATAGGCTAAAGATAACCACATGCTGTTGTTTTGTGAAACTCTCACACTGCCACTGTTATCAGTTCTTAGAATGACACACCAGTTTCAGCTCACTGATTCACTCCTGGCTCACTGATTCACTCCACCATCACTCCATCCCTACCCTATAGATCACAGTGATTGTAACCAGTAAATAGTGTGGTTGATCAGAACTTGGGCCTTCACTGTCTCCTCCAAAGTAATAAAGTGTTGGCCCCCTGGTCTCACTTTTTCTCTTAATCTGTCTTTTTCTCATTCTTTTGTCCTACCGAACTTGTGGTACCCATGGGTGATGTACGGCTGGTTCCCTGCAACACCTTTCCAAGAAACCTCTATTAGGCTTCTTCTCATTTCCCTTTAGCCAGAATCACACAACATACACGTTCCTAAGCAAATACCATGCTAGAGGTATGAGATTCCCTTATCTGGCCTAGGAAACCACATAGCCTATTAGTGAAAGTGGATCACTCAAATTAGAGCTGAGATCTGAAAGGAATAGGAATAGACATGACATTGAAACATTCTATACTTTGATTGAAAAAATAACATTGATGTATGGTAGTTACCTCCAATGAATAAGATTGAGAGGTCAATGAATCAAAATATGAGAGAAGTTATGCTGTGATAACAAATAGATCCTGAATTTCAGAAGTTTAATGAAGTAACAATGGAAGTTTTCTTTCACACATATCAACAGCCTTATGTAAGTTGCCTGGCTCTCCTTAGCAGCTCACTTCCAAGCAGTAACAATAGGTTCAGGTTCCCTCTAACCCTACTATTTAAAGCATATTGCCTTCAAAATTATCGCAGAAGGCAAAGAGAACATGCTGACCGCGCAGGGATTTTAATGGCAGCCTTAGCATCGGGTTACATTACTTTCACTAACACTCCTTTGGCCACAATGCAATTACACAGTACCTCCCCTAACTGCAAGAGAAACAAGGGAATAAAAATGAATAATAAAAGTCCAGTTTGGTTATATATGGTTTTGTCTTAGTCATGAGGGATTCTTAACTTGACTTTTATTTTACTTTATGCACTTGTCCATTTTTGTTTGCAAATGGATGTTATTTTGTAAATTAAAATAGTTGTAACTAGAAAGAAAAACAATCTCTAGTTGTGTTTAATACGTTACCTGATTATGGTAGTATTTAATGGCATTTACCTTTTACAGAAATCCTCTCTCCCTTTTTATTCCATATGAGGACTTAGAGAAGAAAACTCTTGTGCAAAGTCTGCAGGTTATGGACCCACAACAGAAGGCCAAAGATTCAGAATCCAGAGAAGCAAAGGAAGTCAGGACATTCTAACCAGACTTCGCTGTTGTTTGTATTTTCATTTACTTCTTTTTAGGTTTATTTTTATTATGACAAAATCAACATAAAATAAAATGTACCTTGTAACCATTTTCAAGTGTGCACTTCATTAAGCTCATTAACAATGTTGTGTAGTTATTTCCACTACCTATTTCCAGAAATTTTCATCACCACAAATTTTCATCACCACTTCATATTCATTATGCAATCATTCCCCATTTCCCTCTTCCCCAAGCCCTTGGTAACCAATAATTTGGTTTTTGTTCATATGGATTTTCCTATTCTGGATATCTCATATCAATGCAGTCATACAATATGATGCTTCTCAGATGATATAACATGAGTCAGCATGTGATAATGTGCTAGTTTATCTTAAACTAGTCTTGGCCAGGTGCAGTGGCTTATGCCTGTAATCCTAACACTTTGGGAGATCAAGGTGGGCAGATAACTTAAGCTCAGGAGTTGGAGACCAGCCTAGGCAACATGGCAAAACCCTGTCTCTACAAAAAAAATACAAATTATCCAGGCATGGTGGCACACGCCTGTAGTCCCAGCTACTTGGGAGGCTAAGCTGGGTAGATCCCTTGAGCCCATGAGGTTGAGGCTGCAGTGAGCTGGGATTGTGCCACTGCACTCCAGCTTGGGTGACAAAGTAAGACTCTGTCTCAAAAAGAAAAAAGAAAAAAAGGATAGATAAAAAAAAAAAAGCCCATTCAAAAGTGGGCAAAGGATATGAACAGACACTTTACAAAAGAAGACATACATGAAGCCAACAAACATATGAAAAAATGCTCATCATCACTGGTCATTAGAGAAATGCAAATCAAAACTACATTGAGATACCACCTCATGCCAGTTAGAATGGCGATCATTAAAAAATCTGGAGACAACAGATGCTGG
>PVKV010034455.1:0-17671 GCA_004027835.1 Alouatta palliata | reverse complement strand
ACTACATTGAGATACCACCTCACGCCAGTTAGAATGGCAATCATTAAAAAATCTGGAGACAAAAGATGCTGGAGGGGATGTGGAGAAATAGGAACACTCTTACACTGTTGGTGGGAGTGTAAATTAGTTCAACCATTGTGGAAGACAGTGTGGCGATTCCTCAAGGACCTAGAAATAGAAATTCCATTTGACCCAGCAACCAGCAGAGATTTTAATAGGAATTATGTTAAGTTTGCTAATCAATTTGGTAAGTATTGCCATCTTATCTATTAAGTCTTCTGATCCATGTACACGAAATAGTTTTCCATTTATTCCTGTCTTCAATTTCTTTCAATATCTGTTTTATAGAATTTGGAATATATGTGTTGTGCTTATTTTGTTAAATGCATTCCTAATTATTTAGGGGTTTTTGGATGCTATGGTAAAGGGATTGTTTTCTTTTTAAATTTTATCTTCAGTTTGTTTATGGCTATTGTGGATAAATATCATTGCTTTTTGTGTCTAGGTGTGGTGGCTAATACCTGTAATCCCAGAACTTTGGGAAGCCAAGGCAGGAGGATGCCTTAAGCCCAGGAGTTTGAGATCAGCCTGTGTAACACAGTGAGATCACATCTCTCTAAAAAATAAACAAAATTAGTCGAGCGTGGTGGCATGCGTCCATGGTCTCACTGACACAGGAGGCTGGGGTGGGAGGATTGCTTGAGCCCAGGAGGTCCATGATTCAGTGGGCTGAGATTGTACCACTGCATTTCAGACTGGGCAATAGGGGATGTATCCCCTAACACCTCACCAAAAAAACCCAACAATTGATTTTTGTATATTCATCTTTTACCCTGTAACCTTGCTGGACTTGTTCGTAAGTTCTAATTGTTTTTAATGACTATCTAAGAAGTTCTGTTTACTAGATCATGTCATCTGTAAATAGATATATTTTTATCTTCTTTACCAATCTTTATGCCTTTAATTTTTCCTACATCACTCTCCTAGCTAAAACCTCTGGTACAGTGTGGAATATGATTTGTCTTATTGCTGATTATAGGCAGAAAATATTCAATATTTTGTCATTAAGTATATTAACTGTCGGTTTTTCATGGGTGCCTTTTATCAGGTTGAGGAAATTGCTCTGTATTTCTAATGCATTGAGTGTTTTGATAATGAAAGAATGTTGAATTTTGTCATTTTTTTTTTTTCTGTATCATTGAGAGAACCAGCTGATTTTTTTGTTCTGTATTCCAGTGATAGGGTGTGCTAGGTTAGTCAGTTTTTGGAAGCTAAGCCTATCTTGCATTCCTATGATAAAATGCACTTGGGCACAGTATATAATGCTTTATATGTTGTTGGATCTGAATTTCTTGATTTTGTTTGAGGATTTTTGTGTTTATTTTTAAGAAATAGTAGTCTGTAGTTTTCTATCTATAATTATGGCTTTGGTATGGGGGCACTGGCCTCATAAGAAGAATTGGAATGTGGTCCCTTCTCTTCTATTTTTGGAAAGTGTTTATGAATGACTGACAATAATTCTACTCTTAGTGTTTGGTAGAATTCACCAGTGAATTTGAGCCTGGAATTTTCTTTAGGAGAAATTTAAAACTTTTACCTTCACTTGATGTCTGTTCTGATGTTGTTTGACTAAGTTTTGGGTAATTTGTGTTTTTGTAGGAATTTGTCTATTTCATCTAAGTTGCAGTTTGTTGACAATCAAATACTTATAAAATTCTTTTTCTTAAATATATGTAAGGTCCATATAATATTCTCTCCCTTATTTTTTCCATTTTAGTAACTTGAGACTTTTTTTATCAGTCTAGCAAAAGATTCTTAATTTTTTAGACAGTCTAAATGATTTTTTGAATTTATGTTCCTTATTTCTTCTGTTTGATCTCACTAGAATATTTGTTATCCTGCTTATCTTAAGTTTAGCTTGTACTTCTTTTTCCAGCATAGTAAGGTGGAAGGTTAGGCTATTTATGTAAGATCTTTTCAAATATAGTTATTGGCTACTGTAAATTTTCCTATATGCAATTCTTTAGCTGCATTTCATACATTTTGTTGTATTTTATCTCCATTTTCATTCATGTTAAAGTATTTTTAAAATTTCCCTAGTGATTTCTTCTTTAACTCTTTTGGATTTTTAGAAATTTTCCTTTTAACTTCCACACGTTATTATTTCTGAAATTCTAATTTTCTTCCATTAAGCTCAGATAATTTATTTATATAATTCCAATCATTTTAAATAAACTGAAAGTAGTTTTTCTGTGGAATCACATATGCTCTGTTCTGGAGAATGATTCATATAAACTTGAGAATAATATTCTGCTGTTGGGTGGAATGTTCTGTAGATGTCTGTTAATTTCATTTGGTTTATAGTATTCTTTGCGTTGTCTATTCTCATGGTCATTTTGGCCAGTTTGTTCTATTCCTCTTTGAAAATCAGTAGAACCATCGTTACTTATTTTGCTCTCAGTTTTGTCAAGTTTTGTTTTATGTATTTTGAGGCTCTGCTATGGGTGTGCTTTAGTTATGTAGGCCCAGTGAAGGTACCACAAATTGTATGACTTTAAACAACAATTGATTTTCTCATAATTCTGGAGGCTGGCAGCTAAGAGTCTCTAATAAATTTCCACCTGACCACTTTATTATGTTTGACCTTGCTCTAGGCTCCATATTCTGATGTGATTATGTCCAGACCCTTTTGCTGGAGATACTTTTGAGGCCAGGCTTTGAGGTTTGTTCTGATCCCAGATGAGATCTTCTTCTCTTTCCTTAATTATCTTAGACTAGCTATTCCATGGATTAGCCCACAGCTCTCATGAAGCTACCAGGCGCCACTAAATTGCTTACCCCCACAGTCTCCATCTACTTTTGCTAACAACCTTGGATTTGGACTTCCTGTCCTCTGTCTGTCCTCTTGGGAAAAATCTCTGGGCCACTGCTCCAGAGCTGGGGCAGAGACACTGTCGGCTTATGCTGGACTGACATTCTTGTTTCATGAGTGAACCAGAGGTCTGAGGTGAGACCTTCTGGTTGTCTGAGTTTGCTCCTCGTGGCATGGAACCTCCACCCTGTGTATCATCTGGGGCACAAGTGATGGAAGCTGCAGCATTTTGACCTTCCATGCTGAGGTAAAGCCTCCTAAACCTCCTACACAGGTGGAACTTGAAAGCCGACATGGCCTGTTATCCAAATTCACCTGCAATTTAGCCTCTGTCTTTGAAGCTTGCGAATATGAGAAAGGATGGTGGCCTGACCCTCCGGGTTAGAAGTGCACCCTGGCTGGAATCTGTAGGTAGAGAGAGTCTAGTCTTCCCGGCCAGACTGGAGAGAGAAGCGGGGAAGAAAACAGATTGTGGCCCAATCTCCAAATACTTTCAATCCTCACTGTTCTTGGTTAGATGTTTTCTCGTCTGTTTACAAGCTCAAGGGAGTTCTGGATACTTTTTTTTTTTTTTTTTAATGGACTTTTGCTCTTGTCACCCAGGCTGGAGTGCAGTGACACTATCTTGATTCACTGTAACCTCTGCCTGCTGAGTTCAAGTGATTCTCCTGCCTCAGCCTCCTGAGTAGCTAGGATTACAGGTACCTGCCACCACCCTTGGCTAAATTTTGTGGTTTCTTTTTTAAATTACACTTTAAGTTCTGGGGTACATGTGCAGAATGTGCAGGTTTGTTACACAGGTATAGACGTTCCATGGTGGTTTTGCTGCAAATTTTGTAGTTTTAATAGAGGCGGGGTTTTACCATGTTGTCCAGGCTTAACTCAGACTCCTTAACTCAGGTGATTCTCCCACCTGGGCCTCTCAAAGTGCTGGGATTACAGGTGTGAACCACCTCATGTGATCGACTTGAACATTTTAATACGCTGTCCACCCATTGTGCTTGTTTCACAGTGGAGTGAGTATTCAGGGCTGTGCCTGCCTCAATTCTGAAAGTGGGTCTTAGAATCCAATTCTAAAGTTGTTAAGAAAAAATTAAATATTCCCAACCATTATCTAATCCAATGCATAGAATGTTTTCGTAAGTAGCAAAAGATGAATATTATTTCCACTAATAGAAAAATAAAATATTTTGTTGTGGTTTTGGTTAGTTTCAGACAAAAACCTTTGAGACTACAGAGGATATTCTCATTGATTTTGGGGCTGATGTATGGTTGTGATTTTTCTCTCCTTTTTTTCTTACATTTACTGTTGTCTTATAAGGTTGTCTTTTAAAAAAGAATGACTGTTAACATTAAGAAAATAATATGTATCTGTATTATAATTCACAGTATACAGAATTTTAATCATCTATTTCTCATAATATGCATGCTTAGTGATAGTAGTTATACATGACTTTAACTTCAGATTGTTTTAGAAACCAGCAGATAAAAATCACTGCCAAGAATCCCCGTAAAGTTGTAATAACCATTTGTAGCTCTCTAAATTAATTTCATTATGATTACTGATAGAACGTTCAGCTAATCAAAAAAGGAGGGAGAAAGGAATTTCTCATTGGGTCTCATTTTCTATGGCTAGTCTACCATCATTTATCTACAAGTCTGACGATTCTGAGTTCCGTATTCCTCTCCAATTTGGTTAGTGCAGTTTTGATATTTAGTGTATTAATCAGTTTCCACTCAAGGAAGCAAAACCATACAGTAGTTTAAGCACAGATTTTAATATAAAGAAATATTGAGTGTATAAGAAATGAAAAAACATGAAGGATTATGTCGCTAAGGGGTAAAAGGAATTTTAAAGCATAGAGGAATACCAGATAGAGGGAGAGGTCACTACCTCTCAGGTTAAGTTACACCAACCAAAGAAGACTGCATCTGGGCTCTCCTCCCGGGGTTGAGATACATAGAGTATGCCCCATAGTGATGGGAAAATGGACAAGGTCACTATGGTACTGCATCAGGCTGTCCAAGGGGCAGTGCCAATCCTCGGAAGTAACTGCATCGCTGTCTGCAAGGCAGCTCAGGTGGCGAGAAGCCCGCTAAGAGGGCACTGGGAGGAGCAGCCAGTGGAGAGGTGTCCTGTGCAGCTGGATCCTGGACAAGGGAGCACCTGGGGACCAGGAAGGGAAGGTGCCTCCCACAGTGTCCCTCTAGGGCCCTTTGTTGGCTAAACTTCACATCATGCCATGTGAAAATAAATATGTATGATGATTGGCTCCATTATTATAGAGTAGCAATGCAGGAGAGATATGAAACTGAGAGGCAGTAAGTTATTAACAGGTCCATCTAGTGTATAATTCAAATTTTGTTAATTGTGTGGACAACTCTAGATGATCATTTCTTATAGAAAACTACAGCTAATCTTTTCAAATAAGCAAGACTTTTAAATGCATGTATGTTTGGTTTTTCCCTGTCACTCCTCTGGGTTTAGTAAACATCTCCCTCCCCTTCGAGACCTCAGGAACCCCTAATTCCTTTTTGCTCCACAAGCCCCTCTCATTTCCAAAGTTGTCCCGAAATTCTAAAGTGGTCTTAATAAGATCCAATTCAAATGAGATATGTAAGCAAGACAGGCAAACAGATCAAACCAGCTGGCTGAGAATGGAAAAGATGAGTTCCCACCCTCTCTCCACATGTGCTCACTAGTGTGCATTTTAAATCTAGGGCCATAAAATACAAATCATGGTATCAAAAGCTATAGGAATAACTCTGTCAGAGTGAAAAATAAACACAATGGTAGTCGTTTTATTTTGCTCTGTGCCAGACAGACTTCGTATGGGGCTTAATTCTCTGAGAAGCTCCAGGAATCTGGGATTAACATATTGATTTTTTTTTTAATGGCACTCATCAAAATCTCTTGTAAATGAGAGGAATTGAGTTGCTCAAGAAAAACAGTTGGTAGGTGGAAAATGGCTTCCAATACAGCTGTATTCTCTCTCTAAAGCCAGTGTCCAGGGCCAGGCGTAGTCAGGATGGGTCCTGCGGGTACCCACTGGCCCAGCCTTCACAGGTAGCTTCTTTAGCTTACCCTATAGTTCATCAGATGGGTCCTCTCCCCAGGATTCAGCAGCTAGGCAGTAAGGACTAATGCAGCAGGGGGTCCAGACAGCTCTATTTCTTCTACCAGGGCCAGCATCCATCAGATCAAATGCTTGGTTGGAGGGTCTCTGCCATACTGATGATTAAGTATGTTAAATATCACCTCTACTCTTCTTTCCCTATAGCCATGTTTATGAGAAGAAGATAGTGCTGTTTTCAGTTCTACCTAAAATGATGTCACTACTAAAATGCCAACACTATTTACTTAAAACTTACAGTTTTCCAAAGACTGTGCCCTGTCTGCTGGTGATTTTTGTTAAAAATACTCTTATTTTATTAGCAAACCAAATTTTCTTTTTTTCTGACAATATCTAGTCTTTGGTATCTAGCTGCTGTTTGATTAGTGACAGATACAGTATTTTTACCAAAGTGTTCCTACTCAGTGACTAATAATTTTTTATTGCTGTCTGTTACAGATCGTCTTTAGCTTTTGAATCTCAGTTAACATCTTTTCTGTGACATACTGACTTTGTATTTTAAAGCACATTTTGTGAACCAATTGCCCTAAGCTTCAGAAACTTGTTATAAAGATTGTGTCATGCTCTTTCCAAAAGACAGGGACCACACTCTGTTAACCCTCTCAGCACTTGACATAATGTCCTTCCCATTTTAAGTGTATAATTCAGATTTTCGAAGTTGTTTTTTTTTTTTTTTTTAAGTCAATGATAGTACTGAAGAACTTGAAGAGGAGAATGGACAGTGTTAAGGATAAGATAAGCAGTTTATTGTTTGCCTTCTAATATCTTGTATCAATTGCATTTTTTTTTTTTTTTTTGAGACAGAGTCTCAGTCTGTCACCCAGGATGGAGTGCAGTGGCAGGATCTCGCCTCACTGCAACTTCCATCTCCAATCAAGCGATTCTCCTGTCTCAGCCTCCTGAGTAGCTAGGATTATACGAGCATACCACCATGCCCAGATAATTTTTGTATTTTTAGTAGAGATGAGCTTTCACCACGTTGGCCAGGCTGGTCTCGAGCTCTTGACCTCAGGTGATCCACCCACCTTGGCCTCTCAAAGTGCTGGAATTACAGGCATGAGGCACCACGCCTGGACTCAATTGCATTTTATGTTTTCTTCCTGAAAGAGAAAATCAGATGATTTAGAAAGTCACAATTAGATTTGTCACCTTCTTGGGTGACAACATAATTTCACAAGCAGGAGGTCATCTTCTGTAAAGTGAGCCCCATGTTCTGTTTCTGGTCCAGCTGCACAGACAAATGGACAGCAGCTCTCTCTATTCTTAGCTGTGCTGTCAAACGAGGTGGCTCTTTGCTTCCATCATTTCTCCATCATTTGCCTCCTAATGATACACATGACAGCTGTGTGTAAAATGAACTCAGAGCTGATGACCAGAGTTTCAACTTCTGAGTGTCACTTAGTTTGCTTGTTAAATGGATTTGGGATCATCATCTTCGCTAATTGATGTAAGAATCCACTGTAGACTTCTCCTATTTTCTTACCTGGTGAAAAGGCAAAGGAATATTTTAGTGGACTCTTAAGAGGTATTTCAGAGTAAGAGAAATATAATCATAGCTTTTGTTGCATCTTTAATTCTGAAATAACATTTTCCTTTTTGCTGTTGTCCAAATCCTCTTTGATATCCATCATCCTTTATTGTGTGTCAGACCTTAAGGAAAAAAAATTCCCGTATAGCAGGAAGTTTCATATCCTAAATAAGAGGACACTGCGTCGATGACAGGAGTGACAAACTGGCAAAGCACAGCACAGAAGCACTTCTGCTTACTCTGCCTTCCCAGGTCCACAAAGAAACAAAGTTCACAAAAGTGCTGAGTCTGGAGAAGGATCTATTTGTAAGACTTAAATTTCTGTAGTTTCATCACAGGAACCCATTTAGATTTAGTTTCTTTAAAACTAAAGTGTGAAAGAAAACAAAAAACAAAAACCTTTGTTCTTCTTAGGTTGATATAATTTTGCCTTACAGTTGTAGCTTAAGGGCATTTAGAATGGCTATCTACTTCAGACATTCTTTCTCTCTCTCTAAAAGAGTGTAGTCGTATCCATTTACTTACCGAAAGTCTCAGGTTGATTAACTGTTATGCAGAGAAGATGCTAAGATAATAGGACCTGGGAGGCTGCCCTGAAGACTAGTCTCCTCATCAACTTCCTTCTGCTATGCCCTCCTTCCCCAGCCAGCCCTACATCAATGCTGCATTGGGTCTACTCTGGGCAAAGGTGCTCTGTATTAGAAATCAGGAACAACACATTTTATTTGCCTCCAAGGAGACTGTATGCTACTAGCTGGGCAAAGTACTGGAAGAGTTTATACTCAAACAGGGGTGCAGCCGGACTAGGGTAGGATAGCACAGAAGATTCCCTAGAAGCACACCAGAGCCAAATCTTGAAAATCAAGAGGTATATGTTGGGAGAAAAGTAAGATGAAGGTGCACGCCTAACCACATGGATGCAGAATAAGAGGCTGCATCTGAAGTCTGCTGAAGTCAGGAGTCCAGTTAGCAGCCGTGAGAGGTGGTAGGTAAGCACTGTAAGGAAGGCGGCAGTGATGCAGGCGGATTAGGAGACGTGGAGTAGGTATGAGGCTGACTCTGCTCAGAGTGGGAAGAATCAAGAATGAATCTCAGCTTCTTCTTTGGGAATCTAGGTGAAAAGCTTATGCATTCACTCAAGGGGGACCCACAATTAGGTTTAGGGGTGGTTAAGCCTGCTGTGGACTGGATGGGTTTGTGATGGATGCCTGTGCATAACCAAGCAGACATGGCCTATTGGCTGTGGGTCCCGCTGGTGTGGGGCTAGAGATACACATGCCAGTTCTTTAAATTACATTTCTCAGCACTGGATGTAGCGCTTCAGCTGTTCAAGCGATGTAAGGCAGTTGTGTGGCCCAAGTTATGCTCTTGGCTGTTCTCTCTCTGCCGCACTGTGATGCAAGGATGCCTCAAGGATATGTGGCTTTCCATTCAGCCAGATCACATGTCACCATTCTTGCGGCTGCACCAACAAGACTAACTGTCCCTCATCCTCTAGGAATCTCTTAAGAACCAAGTTCTGTGCCCAGGAGACCCTCTATCCTGACAGATTGGGGCAGTAGGTTGCCAGTGGTAGTGTAATGTTTTGGTTACATTAGGTACAGCTAGGAGGTGCTGCGTGTGTGTGTGTGTGTGTGTGTGTGTGTGTGTGTTTGTGTGTCTGTTTGAGGGGGGCAGGCTTGCTCCATATTTGCCTCAAATTGGCAACAAATGTGTCCAAGGAATTCAGAATCAATGGCTCCCTCTATAATGCCATGAGAGCTTGCCACCCTAAATGGTCTTAGTACAACATGTTTGCAAATCAGTAATCTGAGTTATTCCTTAAATTGTCTTCTTCAGAGGATTGTGAGAAACAGTCTCTGCAACTTCAGAAACAAAAGAAACTTAAACTGAAAAATCAATGCTATTTAACTAAAATAAAAGGCGGTTACCAGTGTGTCAGTCTTTGCTTCTTGATTTAATTTTTCACCATCTTCCTTCCTATATTACCTTCTACTTCTCATTTTGCCTTCAGTTTTTTTCACATAATACTCAGGTCTGGGGAATTTCTTATTATTAATCCAATAAAGTTTACTGTACTTACATTGTTCATTGATATGTTGAAAGATGAATAACCTTGTGTGTATTTGTGTGTGTGTGTGTGTGTGTGTGTGCATGTTGATTTAAATGTGATTGAGAGTATCAGGATTTAGATTTTCTGGAGAAAATACACAATGTTATAGCATTTAATCTAACTCAGTTTTTCATTTTTGTGCACTTCACATAAAAAGCTACATTTAACATATTTTGTTATCAGTTTTCTGGTGTTCAATATTCTTTACCTGATGATAGGAAAAAAACTGAATTATTTTTATAATTGTTGAGTTGATAATCTAAAATTAAAGTTGTAGTTAGCAGCTAAAGGTCTGCTTTAATCTGAATGGGTAATGCCTGATAAGATTAATGCCTCATTTGCCAAGAATCACTGTGTAAGAACATGAATCTGTGAAATAACCCCAAGACCTCTAGGTTATGCCTGTGTATTGTACTGTCACCACTAGTGGAATTTGTTTAGAGCCATTGCTGTCAAAAACTGTCAAAATAATTCACCTAAATACAGTTATTAAGACAAGTCATCCATAAGAAGCAATTTGTTCCAAACTGCAAATGAGATTACTTTAGACTGTCTCTGATGTGCAGAAACCCTGAAATGAATTATTACACAGATGAAGAGAGGGAACCAAGGAGCTACTTTGACAAGGAGGAGCTCAGGCATTTAGTTTGGGGTTTTGAAATCAATCTCAAGTCAAACTGACATAAAGCAGAATCCTGCACTAAGCAAAGAGAGGGAAGAGGCATGGACACTTCCCAAGCATGATGAAAGCTAGTCATTGCACAGAGCTTAGGAAGCATCTTTCTGCCCTAAGTTACTAAAGAAAGCAGAGGAGATCATTCTGGCCCTGAACTTCCTCTTCCTCCTCACTGGTGATAAAGCAGACTTCTTAAAGACAACATTTCATTATATATATCCAATTACATGTATGTCAAATGATACATTTATGTATTATGATATATATATAATGATACATACATTAAATTATACCTCTTTGGGCAGGTATCATCTTAGTGTGGAAGAAGAAGAAAAGATGAGACCATATGAGGTATGAAAGGGAAAGCATAAAAGTGAATTAAATAAACAAGAAATAAAACTCACTGTGGTAAGGTCCAATCCTTTAAGATAGCACTGTGGATCCTGCTCAAATCCTACTGATGGCTGCATTTGTATCATTAGAGGCCTTGTTCTTATAATTTGTCTCAATTTAAAAAGCTTTACCTTGAACATATTTCGTGTTGATCAGTGAACTCAATTCACTAAGAAATTTATCCTAACATTACCTTCTAGAATATTCCTTCCTTGACATAACCTCTGAAAAAGTCATCTCTTTTACTGCTTTGTCTTTATCACTCACCCTTTTAATTTTCAGAGTCACTGTCAAATTTTTGTCATAAGTAAACTCGCTTAATATTTCTCTACTGATAAGCTTTATGAGATTGGGACTTGATAAGAGTGGGATGTTTTTATGATCACTTTTTCAGTGTGGAAAACACTGATCATAGTACATGCTCAATAATTATGTTCAATAAATACTTGTGATTGGCTTGCTGTTATCATTTTGTGACAGGGTCTTGCTTTGTCACCCAGGCTGGAGTGGTGCAGTGGCATAATCATGGCTCCCTGCAGTCTCTACCTCCTGGGCTTGAGCCATCTGTCCTCCTCAGCCTCCCAAGTAGCTGAAACTAGAGACCCATGCCTCATCTCACCCAAATATTTTTGTTTTATTTTTAATAGAGACAGGGTCTTGTTATGTTGCCCAGGTTGGTCTAGAACTCTTGAACTCAAGAGTAATCTCCCTGCCTTGGCCTCCCAAAGTACATGACTGACTTATTGAATGACCAGTGCAGAACTAATTCAACTTCATTTTTCTCCCCACTGGTCAACAGAAAGCTTAGCTCTCAATTCAGTACCCAAATATACATTACTGTAGGTCTTATTTGTGTATCTTATTTGCCTGTGTTCTTATATTGATCCTTTCCTCTCCATGATTTAATTTTAACTTTTATATTAGCACAATATTGGAAGAATATTAAGAATTCTTGCGCTCACATTCCCTGCCCTTACTCACAGGTAGAGTATGTTTATGCCTCTTATAAATGAAAGCAAAATGAAAATACACCACTTGGTTTCATTTTGTGAAGAGAGCACTGCTTTTTTCTGTTAGATGTTTGACGTTTATTAAAACTCTGTTGTGTTATACACTGGGTACAGTGCAAGAGAGTGGATACTGCATCAGAATACTATTTTATTTATTTATTTATTTATTTATTTGAGACAGTCTTGCTCTATCACCAGGCTGGAGTGCAGTGGCGCAATCTCAGCTCACTACAACCTCTGCCTTCTGGGTTTAAGTGATTCTCCTGCCTCAGCCTCTTGAGTAGCTGGTACTAAAGGTGCACACCTCCACACCCAGCTAATTTTTGTATTTTTAGTAGAGATGGGGTTTTGCCATGTTGGCCAAGTTGGTCTTGATCTCTCGACCTCATTATCCACCCGCCTCAGCCTCCCAAAGTGCTGAAATTACAGGTGTGAGCCACCATGCTCGACCACTATGTCTTTAAAAAAAACAAACAACAAAAAATTCCAGATTGCAGCAAACAGAGCAGTGCTTTCTCCCATGCTGTGTGCTCTTGAAGATGAGACACTCTCTCTTTTCTTTCATCTTAGTCTCCCTCACACATAGGTACTCAGTAACTTTCTAATTACTGCCAAGTTCTGTTTTACTCTATGTGTATCAACTATGTTGGGGTTGTAATTTGGTAAAACAATTGACAAAGACATACTGGTGTAGAGGATATATTGAACAGAAGTAAATTGAACAGAAGTGAGACAAGACACAGGAGTCCTTGTCTGGGGGAAAATTGGAACCCAGTCATCAAGAGCAGGACCCTCAGGCTACAGCAGGAGAGATGGCTAAGACAGACAAGGCCAGTAAAAGGCAGAACCTGAAATGAAAAAAAGGTGAGAAAAAGAACAAAATTGAGCATCTTCTCTGTATCAGGCATGATGCCTGGTTTTGTACATATGTTATTGAGACTGAGATTTCTAAGTAACGAAACTGGATGATGATGAAGTCATTTACCGAGACAGGGAATGTAGGAGGGGAAGCTTGCAGGGCACAATTATATAAAAATGCCCAAACATAGCTGCTCCCAGCTTCTTGCCACTATTGTTTCTCTTTCTGTTTCCCCATCTCACCCTATTTTTCCCATTTCTCTCCCATCCTCATTCTGTCTCCTTCTCCTACCATCCCATCCCGCTCACGTTGATTATGTCCATGATTTATGTGGTTTGCTCCGAGATGTATTCTGGCTACAGCAATGACTATTGATTATCTCTATTATGGGAATGGCTAAATAATTAGATGAGTTCACTGGGATCCACCTTCCTGTGACTCACAGAGACAGCCTAAAGAGAGAAAATCACAAGTAACTCAGTTCATGTTACACTGAAGGATGATGGTTTTAATAACCGAATTATCAACAAAAATTGGGGAAAAGACATGAACTTCTGCACAGCTATTCTAAACATAGCCACAGCATCTCTTACGTTATGCACCAGAATCATTCTGGAAAAAAATGAGAGGGGGAGGTTTAAGACCAATTAGACAGATGCTCATTTGAGTCTTTTTTCATCTCCCCCTGGTTCACCAGTTTTGAGTTTTCTTTGAGTAGTTACAACCTGAGTGAGAATAAGCATAGACATTTTAATTATTCCAAGAAAATGGAAATAAAACTGTACTGCAGAGGAAATGTACTTGCTTTTGAGTGATCTATATTGAAAAATACATGCAAAGTCTGAATAGACTTAATTAGCTTGTTATATTTTTGTAAATCTCCTAACCTATTCAATCTCCTTAGAGGTTTATAGCATCCTTTTGGGGACCTTTTAGTCAAGAACCATAAATTAGGCTAAACGTACACAAATAATATTGACTAATACCCATCTGTAGCTTACAATCCAGAAGAAAAACAAGGAAACTGGTAATTTATCAGGGAATTTTGAACTTTATAGATGAATATGTGTACATGTGTGTGTTCGTGAATAAGAAAATTGGATACACATCAGAAAGATGGAGAAATGGCCTTTTAAACTGTTCCAGGATTTGGTTTCTGTCTCCTTCTGTAGATGACAACATTGAAAGCTCTTAAACATGGTTGTCATTATGCCACTCATGGGAAAAATTCAAAGGTGAAATTAAGATGAAATGAGCAAGATAAGAAAAGATATATATGACCATTCCTACTGAGAGGAAAGTCAGATACTGACATACATGGGTGAATAAGTTATTTTTCCCTCCTTTATGTTTATTAATTGACTTATAGTAAGACTTTAAAATTGCACAATACAGGAAGGGAAAAATATTAGATCTCAAAGAGGAGGTGTCCTCTTGATTCTAATGTGATAAGTGCAATTATGTACCAGTCTGAACTAAAGATGACTGAGCTTCCTTTCTGCTGTTGTCTGGGATATCATTTAATGGAAAATAATTCTAGAGTGAACATTTCTTCTCATCTGGATCAGGATACACAGGGTTACTGAAAGTAGGAGATGATCGAGCAGCCTATTTTGTCCCATGTTAATTCAGGTACTGTGCAGTGCTTTTTAAATTAAACGTCCTCCTAGGTTGGTGAATACAGTATATTCTTTTTTGTATTATAACTATATTTGGAAATGCTTTGTAAAATGGACATTTCTGAGTCTTTTACCTGAATAAAAGTGAACAATATTTTAAATGTTAAAAAAAACTTCTAAAAATTATGGTTCTAGACATTATGGTTAAACTTCTAGACATTATGGTTATATGTTCACCTTTAGGTGATACAAGTGATACAAACTGATAAATGTGGGAACTGGGAAGAGATTAACAACCTGGAGAGAAGGGGACAAAACTCCCTCTGGACGACTAAGCTTAGGGATGGTGTACCAGGAAACCTCATGCAGAAACACTTAACTTTGCTTTTACAATTTTAACATCTGCCCCTGCCAAAAATGTCCAAGATACATTTCTATGCTATTAGAATTGTCTTTAAATAATATGGCGAATTGTGGTAATTGTCTTCATTTCCATGAAAGATGAGTTACTCAACAGTAAAACTGTACGTTATTTGAGACTTCTCTGCTTGTATTTTTTTCTTTACCTTTTATCCCTTAAATCTTAAAAACACTATGACTTCTTAGTTGTGTTCCCTTATTTTCTTCTCCTTTCTCAACCTCTAATATTTATATATAACTGCAGAGGAGTCCTAAATCTTAATTTGAAGACTTAATTTTGATTTTATTAACTGTGAGTGCAATTTCTAAAACAAGAGGTCATAGGATAATGTGGAAACCATTCTTTCCTTTTCGGTAAACCTGTCATCTTTGAGCAAGCTTAGTGAAGTGGAAAATCTTACATGAAAGCATTTTCCGTTGACAGAGCATTGGTATTTGTAGTGTTCCTCTGTTTTCTTATCTGCAGAGTGAGGGATTTGGATTAGAGCCTCTCCAAGGAACATCCAGATCTTAGATTTAAGGATTTTGTTTACTGTCTATGAATAATATAAATTCTACTCATTCCTCTGGCTCCAGACAAATGCCATCCACTTCAGGATTTTTTTCCCAATCATTCAAGGAGCTGAAAGGATTTTCTATTTCCTCTTAAGTTTGACAGCATTTTGGATGACGAAATTCTGATAATTCATTATAATAATCACAGTCTACCTCAACCTTTCATTTGCATTAGTTGTATTTAATCTGTTATAACTATCCATCAGGCAAGAATGTTGTCTGATATATTTGTGTTTTTCCTTATCCATAATAATTGGGAACTAATATGGGATCAATAATTTATTAAAATGTTTGTCTTGAACATTCTCTTTTTAAATGTACATTTAAAGTAAGTACCTTTTCCAAAAGAAGCACTGTTGTTATAATTGAGGTTAGGCGCCCAGATCTGACACAGACTCATGAGCCTTGTGGTTAACGCCACAGTCCCTTCCATGAAACCCTTTCTTACCACTCTGCCCTGTCATCTCCTGCTCTTCTCCTAGGGTCACTCTTCCATTTCTTAAGAGGGTCTTATTCTGTTGCCCAGGCTGGAGTGCAGTGGCCTGATCACAGCTCCCTGCAGCCTCAATCTCCCAGGTTCAGGTGATCCTCCCGCCTCCACCTCCTGAGTAACTGGGACTATAGGTGTGCACTACCATGCCCAGCTACTTTGTGTGTGTGTGTGTGTGTGTGTGTGTGTGTGTGTGTGTGGAGTTGGAGTTATGCCATGTTGTCCAGGCTGGTTTCAAACTCCTGGGCTAAAGCAATCTACCCACCTTGGACTCCCAAAGAGCAGGGATTATAGCCGTGAGCTACCACTCCCAGCTGGGGCCACTCTTCATGTGATCTTTTGTCCCAAAGGTATCCTAGCAATAGATGATTGTTGAAAAAATGTCTTTTGTTTCTTTTGATGCCTCATTTATGAAGTATGGGTTTCAATTCAAAACTCAGGTGTAACGATAAAAACTGAGGTGTGTAACAAACGTAACAACAACAACAAAAAAAAAAACACCACAACTTGCTCTCTACAGTGAACACGTGGCCCTTCAGCCAGATGAAATGGCTTCACCTTCTCTTCTTGGGCTGTGTCAGGTTCCTAAGAGTTGGTATGAGGCCAGGGTGCTGCCAGGGAAGGGGCAGTAACATTGTTGCCATTGATACCCAGACTTTCTTTCTGACCAGCCGAAAGGCCCAGATCACATCCCTGCAACCGCTGTCTCTCCTCTCCTTGTGCCCCACTCCAGGGGGACCACACTTTTGCATTGAAGATGTTAGTTACTAAGCAGACAATTTAAACGTGTCAGTGAATAATCTATTTTTGACATATTTCTATGATTTCTTAGTGTGGATTCTCAGTACAGTCTATTACTGGGTACTGAATGCAGTGTTACGCTCCCAAATAGAAATTCCTTCCAAGTTGTGGGGGAAGTGACAACTAAATGTTCTCTAGTGGTGTCGATAACCTTACATCCCTAGGAATACATACCTGGCCCAATTCCACTGTGAATACACAGTTCTTTCTTGAAGAACTTGAACACCAACAAATTATTTCAATTTATTGAAACCACTTTTATCACACAGGCTACCCAAATGAAAACAAAGTCAATGAAGTATGAAATTGCCTTTATGAAAGCAAAGACTTTTACTTTCTTAAGTGACTCACTGGAGGGTATAAATTTTGAAAGACTATTTGGTACAGTAAGAAATAGAATTATCCAAAAGCATAGAATTGTTCAGCTCCTCAAAAAATGAGACATTAAGGAAAAGACTTTATACAATTCTAAAGTGTTCAGAAAATGGTTGATTAAATGAGTGAAATATAACTAACATGTCATAGATAATGACAGAGAACATATGGCTAGAAAGAGAACAAGTGAGAAATAATGCTCAAACAATAAGGAAAGTAGTCTTTTATTTTTATTTTTTGTTAATTATTTTTGGAGACAGAGTCTCACTTTGTCGCCAGGCACCAGGCTGGAGTGCAGTGGCGCAATCTTGGCTCACTGCAAACTCCGCCTCCCCAGTTCAAGCAATTCTCCTGCCTCAGCCTCCCGAGTAGCTGGGACTACGGGCACACACCACCATGCCTGACTAATTTTTGTATTTTTTTTTTTTATATATACACTTTTTATTGCATTTTAGGTTTGGGGGTACATGTGAAGAACATGGAAGATTGTTACATAGGTACACACATGGCAGTGTGATTTGCTGCCTTCCTCCCCATCACCTGTATCTCTTCTTTCTCCCCATGCTATCCCTCCCCAACTCCCCACCCCCTGCTGTCCCTCCCCTTTTTCCCCCTGACAGACCCCATCGTGAGATGCTCCCCTCCCTGTGTCCATGTGTTCTCATTGTTCAACACCCGTCTATGAGTGAGAATATGCGGTGTTTGGTTTTCTGTTCCTGTGTCAGTTTGCTGAGAATGATGGCTTCCAGGTTCATCCATGTCCCTACAAAGGATGCAAACTCATCGTTTTTGATGGCTGCATAATATTCCATGGTGTATATGTGCC